>JAMPIV010003699.1:600000-780000 GCA_024509875.1 Oreohelix idahoensis
TAGAGGCCTAATATATATAACTATCTGGAGTGGAAGACCAGATGAATCTTACAAGTTATTGCTTTTATAACTTTGAAATGAAAACTCGCCTGATGTACGAGGGAGTTATATAAGACTATCTTCGAAAGGACAGCTTATCTTCGATACGTCCGACTAGAGGGATGGACTATGCTATTTTCGTCGCCCGCCATGTTTGGGGTCGAGAGATTTAGGAGGAGATCTGACATGGTGAAGTCAGAGTGAAACTGTTGGATGTTTATACAGTTATTTACCCGTTCTGTAATGCGGGTTTTTTTTTCTACTAGTTGTGGAATGAGAGATAAATTGGAGTCAGCAACATATTGATAATCATGTATTTATTGGAACTTATGTACATGCAATTGTAGTGAATTGTCTTCATTTCCGCCATGTTCCTGTGTCATGCTTACATGGATTTGTCTACCTCTTGTTGCTGTGACTATAATAAATGGTTAAAACGTCCACAGCTGTTCACCTATATTTTTTTACTCCATACCTGTAACACGTACAACATATGGTTCCATCAACTCTACATCCACACCTTTCAATGTGATGAATGCCACACACACTCTTGTATATTACATATTGTGATACAAGTCTGCACTGCTACATAGACGTCCACCTTGACGAACTTTCATGTCACGCATTCGCGATAAATGATCATCATCATCACACACCCAAAAAAATATTACAGCACGATATAACAGTCAGTAGCCAGTGATGTTACAGCCTATACCCACCAGTCTGCAGCACTAGTACCACCAACAACAACCTACTTTGTATCAAAGCGCTATTCAGTATCAACTGCGTTATGGCGTATAACATTTTGAAGTGTTTTCAGTATGTAATATCTTTCTTATAATGTAGCTGTAATGTATAGCAGATTCTTCTTCGTCCACTCTCAGACGTCTACTAAATATTTTCAAAGAAAGCAGTAGTAACCTTGAGGCTATTTGTATCTCTATAGAGTTTTTGCACGAATAGTGCTGGTGACGGCCATATGTGCTTTCTCTGTTTCTCATAATGTTGGGCATCTCTGAAGCAGATGTTCAGTACCCATTGTATCCGTGCCACATCGGTAGTTCCTATCGTTATTCCTTCTGCATTCCACTACAGTATTTTGAGTTTTTTGGGATCTTGGTCAGTGTTGCCATTTCCCTCTGTGCCTTGACTTCACAGTACAGGGGGAGGCGACCACCAGTAGGACTTGAGGCAGGTGATTGTTACGACAGGGTTTATGATGTTAGCCACTATTATAGTGAGCACTTTTAAAGTTACGCATTAAGGGGTTGAAATGCTATAAATATATATTATGTTTCGCGCTTCACGGTATTGAACGCGAATTTGTATAGTTGTCTAGGTTTATGATGACGTGTTACGTTGGTATGCTAACACATGACAACGTTATAATTGTACCCTTTAGAATCTGAACTTCAAGCAAGTCAGATGTGTATTGATTCACTCCCAGTTTATAGTGTTCATAGTGCAGAAATATCTCTTGAGATTTGGCCAGAGGGTCGGCCAAAATAATGTTTGATGAATGATGGAACAGTGATGGTTACGTATAACCATTGTTTGTGGAAGTCAAGATTTTCAGGGAGTACTAATCGATTTTTATGATTCGTTCGCAAACCTAGTGGGTATCATTTTCGGTTGACCGCCTTGCGGCAACGTGTATATACAGCCTAATATGTTTTGACGACATTAATAATTAATCTACATGACTGGAACGCACTGCACTGAATATATATGAATAGTAAGATGATTCCTGCCATGAACTGATATGTTTATTGTGATGTAATAAATATGTTTTATATGGACTCTGAACAACAGGAGTTCTCAAGTGATTCTAATTGAAGTTGGATACCCTATTAAGCATTTTTTTTTAAACTCAGCACGATTCTCTTAAAATGTAAAAAAAGACAAAGGGATCCGTAAGGAAAGAAATCTGATGACACCCGCTACTCTCAAAAGTTGAATAACGTCTATAACCTTTTGACCCATTGCAACATAACGAAAGAACCTATGCAACAACTGGTGGCCAGCGTGGTTGTGAAACAATTTTTTTTTTTTTTTTTTTTTTTTTTTTTTGCGTACGCCCGCTAATACTCGAGGCGAAATCTCAGGTTATTATTTATGTCTAACCTGACATTGATTTTACGTGAGTATCCCTTTATTTCTTGTACAGAGACAGGTGTCCCTCGCCATTCAGGCAAATACTCGCCGATTTCGGAGGTACCCATTGCAGCTGGGTCGGCTCAGGAGCCGCCAGTCCCTGGTCGACGACACTCCTTCAAATGTCCTCGCCAGGTCTCGAGTTAATCCAGTCCAAATCCCGGTCGACGAAAAATCCTCAAATGCCGTCGCCCGGGTTTGATCCTGTATCACCCGGTCGCCAGAGCGGTGTTGTAACCACTACGCTAGCGCGGCTCCCATATGAAACAATTAGAGACATAACAGTTTTCATTTGAAGGCGAATATTCAAGAACATTTTTTTAAAACTTTCCTGACGATCAATATTGCGTGAAAATGTGCACCATTCAAGGCGCATGCGTACTGGAGTTCATTCTGACATCATAACTTTGCCGGAATAAGATGACTTGGCCGTTAGAATCTGCAATCAAATTGAATCTAAAAATTCATCAATATCTTCGAAGAATCTATAGAAGCAAAGTTAGCAATGCCTCCAAGATCAATCCAAACATCTATACTTCGATGCTGGTGCACGCCAGCATTGTGCGGATAATTGAAGTCGACAATTAAAGATAAGTACATATTTTGGCTCTGGGGCAAGTCTAGTCCATTGCTTCTGCAGGCATGTTTTTTTCTGATAATACATGTTACATGTTCTGTATTATAATGTTATATGTATGTTCAGTCAGTGGGTGGTTGGAAAGGGAGTTTCAAATTAACTAATACCGCTTCGGCTGGTCAGTGGATCTGAAACCGTTCTATAGGGAACAATTTGATTATCTTCGATTGATGAAAAATCCGCTAAAAGCTGCGGCATACTTTGTTCGTCCTCGAATTCAGTCAAATATTAATTGTTAGCTGTGAAGTTTTGTATATGCATGTTGTATTATCATTGTCTTTAGTTTTATTCTACTTAATTTTTGTCTGCTGTTTGTCAAATGTCCGTTAATCCTAATCTTGCTATATTTCAGTTCATACACGTAAAACTGTGACGTCATATAAAAAGAGTCCATGTTTGTGAACTTTTCTGTGCTCTGACCTACATTCCTAAGTTCAGTATACTTCGTCATTTCCGTAATGTTTATTCAGTTTTAAAATCATTTTAATGTTCGTAAATCGACTTGTCTTGTGAAAATTGTGTTATAAATTCTTTTAGTTAATAATTATATATTTTCTTCATTAATAACATTAATATTATTATAAAATAAATATATGATACATAATATACCACTTATAGTTAATTAATTGAAAATATTTGATACAAGAAATATTTTTTGGGTGGTTTGAACTAGTGGTTCAAGTAGCAACTATTTTTTCTGCCTGAGTACGGCATAATATGATAAAATATTAAATAAAAGTAACTTTTATCTTATAATAGATTTGTAAGTCACACTATAAGTAGTGAATATACTAAGGGAGTCAAAGTACTATATTAGCCATTGGGAATATATCATTGAAGATATAAATAATGGATGCTTGAAGTAATGTTAGCATCGTACACTAGTAGGTCATGTAACCACTAGTTATTTTTCATGAATAAGGAATAGTGGTATAAAATATTGGGTGAAAATAATTTTTGAACTTACAATTCTTTGTAAAGGAATATGATAAGTAGTGGATTGATTATATTGGGTAACCATACCTTTGCCCATGTCTACCCACTATTGCTCTTGCTGTTTGACTTGCCGGGAGAGTACGATTCCTTAGGTGACTCAGCACAATATGACGATCTTGCGCAGGGGTAGTAACTCGTGGTTGGCCACTCCGAAGTCTATTCCGGGCACTGCCAGTGGTTCCGTAACGTTCATTGAGACGTACAATAGTGCTGTGGTGGCAACTCATCCTTCTGGCAATGGCCCGCGAGCTCATTCTGGTCTCCAACATACCAATGGCTCGTTGGCGGTCGTTTTCAGATAGTCGTGGCATTTCAAGCACATGTACTGGGTGTTTTGTCTCAACGGCCTTTTTTATACCGAGTATACTGCCACAACGTGTACACATTTTCAGGGTCATAGCTGTTGGGAATCGTGTTGCACGTGTAACTTTCATCGTTTTCATGTAGTCTGTACACAAACCCGTGGGTTGAATCATGCACTTTCCATTCCAGCAGCCATTCGCTCTCTACCTCTTGACAAACACGGGGAAAATCCATTCCCACACTTTTTTTCCAGCTTCTCGGCATCAGTATATATAATAGTGGTGCGTTTTTAATGTGCTTCAGTATATATATATATATATATATATATATATATATATATATATATATATATATATATATATATATATATATATATATATATATATATATATATATATATATATATATATATATATAATTGACTAAGTAAGTTTATTAGTGATGTAATATGGCGACTTTGGAACATTTTGTGAAAATTGATAAATAATTTGCTACAGAGGGAGGCACTTAAAGAATTTGCTTATAAAGGAGAATTACTTAGATAATTTGCTTATTAATTGATTGACTAAGTGAGTGAGTCACTATAGATATAACAATGTCTACGAAGGACATGTTGTTTGTGTTGGATAATTTATTTATAAATGGTAAGGACTACCATAAATTACAAGGCCCTGCTCTTGAGGAATTCGTGATGGACCGTTTTATATGTCAAGCGGCATCAGATTTACGGGAGTTTGCTGAGTATAATTTTAATTCCATTCCTCATCTGAATATGGTTAATGATTTGGTGAATTTCCTATTTGGGGATCTCCGTGTGTTTGTGAAGCAGTATATTAATGTTAAACATGATCATATATTAAAGAACATACATCATGCTTTACTTGACAAGGGTCATGTTGGTCAAAATAATAAGGAACATCACTTTAAAGAGAAGGCTCTTACTAGTGAGCTGCAGCAGTTGAAAGTAGAGAATGAAAAGTTGTTAGTTATGAAGTTTGAAAATTTTTCACTGAAGAATCAGATGACGCTGTTGATGGCGGATAATGAGAAATTTAATGAATTTTCTCTTAGACAGAAGAAAGAGTTAGAGGATGAGGTGAGTTTATTGCAACAAACTGTAGCTGATCAAAAGGGTAAAATGAACTCTTCCACGCATGAATTGGAATTACTGCGTGAGGATAATAATAAATTTATTGTTGAATCTCAGAAAAGTAATGAGACATGTAGGACATTGTTTAATGATTTGAAATCAAAATGTGACAAGTTGAGGTCTGATTATGAATCTTTGATTTTGGAGTATGTCAGTTTGAAATCAGAAAATGAAGAAAGAAAAATAGAATCTTACAATACTGATAATTCGAGATTGAGAACACTGGAAGTGGAGCTTGCCAATTCTAGGGCTTCACTAGAGTCTACCATGGATAAAAATAAAGCTTTGGAATCTGAGGTTAAGGAACTCACATTGAAAATTTCACAAGATAATGCCGCAGCCTACCAAATAAAACTTCATGTACAGTGTGTTAAAATTCAAGAGCTTACGTTCGAAGTAGCTCGATTGCAACCACAGGTGTTGGTAGAACAAAAGAAGAAATTAAAGAAAATTGCACGACAAAGGAGAGCAAGGATAGAACAAGAAATAGAAAAGAGAGTACATAGAGAGACTCAGTCTCATGCTGCTCAGCTTAAAGACTTGACGTTGGAAGGGATTCATTTGAGATTAACTCAGAACAAAGAGATAGTAACGCATGACGATGAACATTCACATGTTCACCACGAAAGTAAGTATGAGGACAAATTGGCTAGGGGAATAAGGAGTTAACAAATCGTTCTATGCTCGCAGGGAAAAATTTATCCATTCATCAACAGAATCAGGTTGCATCTGGGACTGAAAGTCCTAACATCATTCTTAAAAATATTACAAAGGTGCAGCACCTAGGTCGTAAAAAGCCGGACCAGTATGTTCAGGGCAACTTTGTCATGTCTGATGAGGCTCTGATTGGTTCAAAGTATTTTGATAAGGATCTCTATACACAGCTTGGTCGTCTAGATACAATCAATGCTGGGGTTGATATTGCCAATCATCCTCTGTGTATACAACATAGTTGTAATGCCTCTGCTCTTCACAGTAGGGTTAATGTTAAAAAGGGTGACACGGAGTTTGCTGCTGCTGCTCATGACGTTACTCTTCGTAGTGATGATACATGTGTTGAGCACTTACATAATTCTACTAATACTAGTGCATCTGAACACAAATGCGTAAATATGCCTGTTAGATTATCTACTATGACATGTTCTAAACATGTGGGCTTGAATGGAATTGGATGTCATACTCGGTCTAGCCAGTATGATCCATCATACAATAAGGATAAGCTATGTTTAAGAAATAACAATGTCAATAGTTATCATATGAATAAACATCAATGTAATCCTTCCTCACAGTTACTGACAATAATACTACCTATATTGGTAAAGGTGCATATTCTAACACCGTTCTAGTGCGAAATCTGCCATAGGGAACTACCTGGCAGACACTTGGCAATTTCTTTAATTACACGGCAGACGTGAAGTTTGTACGTCTGTTGCCACATACCAATAGCAGGTATGGTGAGGCTTTGGTAACCTTTAGGACCAATAGAGATGCTCGTTTGGTTATGGAGCGTGACAATGGTGTTTACTTTCATCACCATTCTCTCAGGCTACAATTGGTACCTGATTCTGCTTCATGCAGATATTAGCCTAGTGATATTTAGGATTTGTTATCACATTCTTTGATGACTCAGCATCTGCAGTCATCGTTTCTTTTATTTACTATTCATTAATTATTATATGGGCTATTTAATGTAGTCTTTTCTATTAGGTGACACTTTTGTTGTCTTGTCTACTATGACACTTTGTCTTTTCGTCTGTATGTTATTTTCACACGCCTAAAATAGACAGTAACTTTGTTGATTGTTACGCTTATGCTCAGCCAATGCAGCATAAGCTTGTATAGTGTCTATAATTTTATGAATGGACATGCCTGTGAATGGAACGTGGACTGATAATTGCAATACACTTTCATTAAATTGTTAGGAAAATTTTGTTAAACCTCCTATTTTGAGGTTAACCGATTTTACCAGGTTTTCTATTCTTCGTCAGATGCAGGCAATTTCTACATCGATGTTGGTTTACGTCATAACCAATTTTACGTTTGAAACTATTTCAAGATCGAAGAATATGACTAATTTACGATTCCATATGTCAAGGTCTCCTGGGACATAACACGTCTTGGGATGTTATCGAAATTCTTGACTCTGGTGACAGTAGTACAATCTACTAATGGGTTAACATTCAAGTATGCTATCAAGTCTATCTGATCCAGATTACGTTTGGGACGAGTCAAGTTTCCGAAAATGTTGTGTCAGATTCACTGTCACGTCATCCTTCATTGTCAAACGAAGAGAACTAACAACTCAATGCACGAAAAAGACTTATATGCTAGAATTAATTCTTCCGTATTCAAGAGATGACAGACTTGCAACTCATAATGTGCAATGAAATCATGTTGTTTACAGACGTTTGAACATTTCCTTACAACATTTCGTATTCAAAGGACATACGTGATCATGAACCAAGTGAATGAAGACAAAACATTCTGGATACCTACAATGCACTATATTATTTCTCAAATATCCGCAAGAAGTTATCGAGTTCGTTCAAATTTCAATGGACTTTGGTTGGTGTCCATACGTCTATCAATCAATTTGATACAGTCTACAATCAAAATACGCTTGAACTCAAGATTGAACTTACTAATACATACATTCAAGTACTATCGGTTGAACTCAGGATCTTCTCTACTTGAATGAACTTTTTCATCTAATGGAATGAACCGTACATTACTGTCACAGTGACTGTTCGTTTATTTTACCATTCCGTTCCATATGTTATTACTTTTTAATGTTCGGGTTTCCTTGACATTTTGTATTTTATTCTACCTGCAATTTCCCCCTTCGCAGACCCACCCCGCTCTTTGTTTACGTTCTGGTCTTCAACGGTCAGATAACGTTACATCAGCGCACCTGGTGTTCGTTTGACCAGAGAAACATTTCTGCTAAGCGGGTGGAACCCTTTGACGGCCTGGGTACCCTTTAACCGTTTCATCTTCGAAACAAGGGGGAGATAACAATCGCGGTCAGTCTCTGTGTTTTCCCCTTAGACGAGTTAGAGTTCTCATAATATTATGCATTTCTCTACCTGAAGGAATTTTCTTGCGGTTGTTGACTTCTGATGTCTCTAGAATAACAGTTGTCTTACTCTTTGTTACGCATTACGCCGATACATATGTAGAATCAGGTCATGCAGGTGTCCTGGGTGGCGTTGTATGTAAACTATAAATCTGGTTAGTCTTAATAGACTAACACACTCGTGAATATTTTCCCTGGCCCGAGATGGACCATCATGAGATAAGGCAGACTTTAACACAGAACTAAATGTTAAGGCCTATCTCTAGTCATTTTTCGGGGTGAGTTGACATGTCTTATTAATATATAAATATTGGGACCTCAAGAGTCGCTTGCAATAGAGACCGCAGTCAGCGACTCATAGCTTGACTGCCTGCGTCAGGACCAGCGAACCAGAGCTGGTCAAGACCGCACTCCACCTCCACGCAATGGTGGTCCTGGAAAAACAGTCTGCAGCTGTGCAGGCTGGCTGAGCGAGTGTGGATCGAAATGGGAAGGCAAACCCAGTCCTAAAAAATGCCGTGCAGAAGTCGGATGTGTCGACCGAAAGGTGCAGATATCACAGCTACGTTGTAAACAGACACAACGCAACCACCGTCCTTTTCAGGGCGAACGAAGAAGAAGAAGAAGAATATATAAATATTCATGTTAGCTTTTTATGTATCTGATAGGAATGTGACTTACTTCATTTTTGAGGATTTCTCCCGGTAAATTTAATTCAGTGATAATGTAGCGCTGTCTACGGACTTAGTTAAGTGGTGCTTAAACTGTTACGGTTTATAATGGGAAATGATTAAACTTACAATAACAGATACTAGGCGTAGAATCAGTTCATACAATGCTTACCATTGGGTTAAGAGTCAGCAAAATTAACTGTCATTTCTGCAAGATAAGGTCAGAGGTGTGGATCATTCACTTAACACTGAATTATAGGAGAAAGTCACTTATTCCTTTTTGATAGATATTTCTAGTGGCAAGGGAGAATCATTTTTTGCTTACTTGTGTGGCTAGGCACTAGTCTATAACTTTCACAGAAAGCAGTCACCAGGCATAGATATAATTATATCTTATGATTCAGCCACAGCTGTATTATTATAGCAGGAACATTGCAGTTTTCTATGTATTCATTTGTGGGATCATATTTTTCCCCCAAGGGGCATATGATTTAATGTTGTAATGTCACATGCTGTAATCTGTTTATGTAAATTCATTTAAATGTTGTAAGATGATAGCATAACCATTTAACTGTAACTACAAGGTTAGGTTTCCTGTATGTTTAGTGGGAAGAAGAGGAGTAGATTTTGCTGACAGGTACCTGAGTGTACAAAAAATATTAAGCCTATGCAGGCGCATGCTGATAATTGATAGAGTGGAAGGAGCGAAGCATAACTATGTTAAATAACATTAGTGTAATTTTGTTGTGGCTTGATGTAAATGGTGTTTTTTTTTTGGGTCTCAGTTTCAGGGATACCGAATTGCTAGAGTCAAGTCTCCAGTCAGGCGAAGAATATCACATTCTCTTCGTTCTAGAGGGATTCTGAATACAGCTAGCAATCACGAGTCGTCAAACCTCTACCTGATCCAAAACCCGTCTTTTGTCAACGCCACGCTCAAGTTAAGCTCACGCAGTGTAATGAGCCATAGCAAAAATCTGCAGAATCATCTGGTTGCAGTAGTAGTTCCTCCTACTCGCCTATTGATCGCCAGTCAGAGCATGGCGGCTTCCGGCATATCAATCAGCTCAGGGTCTATAGCAGAATTTCAATCACCAGCCTTTGTGTGCCTAAACGGGGCACTCAGTCAACCGCAGTCAAATCAGCCTAAACCGGATTTAATGCCAAGCAAGCAATAGCGCCGGATAAGAGCGCCTGGGACTCTTTGTCCTCAAGTAACTTCATCTGGTGTATTTCTGGGTTATGTAGAACCTCACACTTAGGAGCGGCCAGCCAAAGATAGACAGAGTTCCAGCCCCCCCTCACGCAATTAGGGGTCACCAACGTTTAGCACCACCGAGGAAAGTTTTGTAGGCTTATTCCCTCACCTTGAAGGATCTACATGTACGACACTTTTCTGGAGCTAGCGCCTTTGGTCCCACGAAAGCGGACAGGCGGTCACTCAGTTTGTTTATTTGGTCAGCAGGAGATAGACAGAGTTCCAGTCCCCCCTCGCGCGCAATTAGGGGCACCAACGTTTGTAAAGTTCTGTTGTTTGCGACTCCACTGTAAAGAATCGAGTGTGGTGTATAGAACCTCACTGTAAAGTATGATGGCTGGTAGTACTGTTGTATTCAAAGAGGTGCTGTCACCGTGAAGACAGACACAGGTCAACTCGACCTACACAGGGTAGTGTAAACATTGAAGTGAGAGTACCTTGTACGCGAATGGTAGAATGGTTCTGAAGAGTTGACAACTTGGTAACAATATATTCATACTCTCACATGTAGAAGTCAAGGATTACTGGAACTACTGTGTTCTTTTTATAATATTTAATGAGACGCACACTGGAACAGTACGTGTATGGTTACAGGAACACATGACGACATAAACAGCATGGTGTTGATCAATGGTGTATCATCTTAAGTTAGCATACATGCTGGATAACCTCATACTGGAACATTTGTAGACAAGCATTCAGAGTTCTATAGTTAATCCACATCTATAGATATATATATATCAGGTTGTACTGACAGATCACGTCAGTTTATACATAATGTTCATAGTGACTCTTGTACAGAATCTCTCTTAGCATGAGTGTAGCTTGTACTCTAGCGTAGATTCTTTCAAATAGCATTCAGCACATATCTTCGGAGTAAATGCTAAATCTCCCATAATAGATCTTTCTTTCATAACTGTGATCTCTGGATCATTATCGGGTAGTAAGGGACAACCCTGTTCTCTGATGAATGATTGACAATAATTCGGATTCCAAGATGGCTTCCTTGGTCCTTAACATCGCTCACACAACGGTGAGACGACAAAACTTCTAGAAAGATTCACTTCATAAGGATATCAAAGTTTCCACCAATATCAGCATTATCTGTCCTCATAATTGCTGTGTAGAAACATTCTTAGTGCTGCTAAACGATATGTCGTTCTGACATCTGAACATAAGTAGATTCATGTAGGCCTAAACATAACCCATCGTAAGCCTAGGAACGAAGTCAGTAAAAGTACGTTTACCT
The DNA here is from genome assembly GCA_024509875.1 of Oreohelix idahoensis. Classification (NCBI taxonomy): domain Eukaryota; kingdom Metazoa; phylum Mollusca; class Gastropoda; order Stylommatophora; family Oreohelicidae; genus Oreohelix; species Oreohelix idahoensis. The sequence goes on from JAMPIV010003699.1 coordinate 611,534, forward strand.
TGGCCAAGAATCAATAGCAAGCACAAAAACACTTTTCTGGCGTAATAGAAACAATACTGGGGAACACATAGACTAAAACAGTCCTAGAAGACACAATCTTCTTCCCCATGATAACTTGAGATCACAAAACTTTGGACCGCCCGACATTGGCGTCCCGCCAGACTCCATAACCGAAGAACACACTCCCCTATCTTCATCCGCTCAGAGTGTAAGAACAAATAATCCAGCCCAGACACACAAAGATAACATGATATAAGACGGAATCGTCTCAAACAGACAAACAGTAAACCTAGATTCAGACTTTCAATATTCCTGCAAAACCTTAAGCGAGAACAATCTGTTTCCAGCTATAATAGACATCAAATGATATATCCAGATTCCTACGCTTGCTCAATACACGGAAACAAAACAGGAACCGATCACTCAAAGAATAAAATACACATTTACTATTCTGAGTTATTCCCCTTTCTTAAAAGTTGTAAGTTCATAAATAAATATCCTTTTATCAAACAGATAGTTACATTTTCATTTGTAATCGTATCAACTGTAATCTGTGCGACATATAAAAAATATGTACGCAACACGCCTACATTGGATTTACAGGTTAATTCCATCACCCATGGAGTATATATTTACGTAAAGACATTGGAGCTATTTCATTTGGTCCCACGAAAGCGGACAGACTGACACTCAGCCTATTCATTTGGTAAACCGGAGACATATACAGAGTTCCCGCCCCCCTCACGCAATTAGGGGTCCCCAAAGTTAGCACCTTCATTGGATTTACAGGTCAATTCCATCACCCATGGAGTATATATTTACGTAAAGACATTGGAGCTATTACATTTGGTCCCACGAAAGCGGACGGACTGTCCCTCGGTTTATTTATTTCTCCGTGTTCTGCAGGTTTTATGATTGGTTGTGTGTGTGTGTGTTGTTGGTGTATTTTGCATATTTTTGATTATTGATGTAATTTTATGTTGTTGTGATGAGATGCATTATTTTCATGCTTTTCTTCTTTAATAAAGTTTACACATTTATTGATGCGCTGCTCACGACCCTTCCATCCATAATTTACATTTTTAGCTCTTTACTGTGGTCTCTATTTAGATCCAGAGAAAAGAGTGAGAGCAGGAGGTGCTTAGACAGTATAAGTGAGTTGAGGGCTTGGAGAGAGTCTTCTTCTTCTTCTTCCTCGTTCGCCTTCAGACTTCCACATTTATGACTCTAATAAAGGCAGCAGTCAACTCAAGGTTCCCGACATCTCCAAACAGTTTTTCGTTGACAGAAGTGGGTTGTTGCCATATGCTACCCCGTTCATTACTGTAGGTTGGGCAGTACTGCAGCAGGTGTTCGACTGTCATCGGGCTGGTACCGCAGGTGCAGAGATCTGTTGCACCAATTTTGTATTTGTGGTACAGATGGTATCTCAATCTGTTGTGCCCAGTGCGCAGTCGAAAAATGATGACCTGTTCTTTTCTGGATAGTTGATGATATGCGTCATTTTTCAAATGTCCCGGGTGCTCTCTTTCCCATTTGGACTTGAATGTAGCCTTTATAGTGGTCTTTGCCGTTGCGTAAGTTGTCTCTATATCATTTTGCTGTAAGGCACCTCCTTCTTTAGCAAGTCTATCTGCCTCTTCATTTCCTGGTATGTTGCAATGGGCTGGTATCCACTGGATAGTGCACTTCTTGAAGCATTCGGCCAGTCTTTCAAGGGAGATTATCATTATTATTATATTATTATTATATTATTATATTATATTATATTATATTATATATATATATATATATATTATATTATATTATTATATTATATTATATTATATTATATTATATTATTATATTATTATTATATTATTATATTACCTTGAGAGAGTGATAACTTTAATAAATCTTCTCCAGGTTTGTCTCAAGTCCACCTCCTATTACACTTTATCTATGTGTAATCTATAACTCTGTCAGTCCACTATCCCTTGTCGATTTCACTACTATTGTCCAACTCGACAAATACTCTACACTCTAACTCAACCACGAAAATTACGGACATGAAAGAACTAATGAAAGATTGTCAGAATTAATACTATTGACTCCTGTACTTTAAAATGATTGAATAAATAATAGAAAAGACATAGTTGTAATGCCTCTGCTCTTCAAAGTAGTGTTAATGTTAAAAAGGGTGACACGGAGTTTGCTGCTGCTGCTCATGACGTTACTCTTCGTAGTGCTGATACAGCTGTTGAGCACTTACATAATTCTACTAATACTAGTGCATCTGAACACAAATGCGTAAATATGCCTGTTAGATTATCTACTATGACATGTTCTAAACATGTGGGCTTGAATGGAATTGGATGTCATACTCGGTCTAGCCAGTATGATCCATCATACAATAAGGATAAGCTATGTTTAAGAAATAACAATGTCAATAGTTATCATATGAATAAACATCAATGTAATCCTTCCTCACAGTTACTGACAATAATACTACCTATATTGGTAAAGGTGCATATTCTAACACCGTTCTAGTGCGAAATCTGCCATAGGGAACTACCTGGCAGACACTTGGCAATTTCTTTAATTACACGGCAGACGTGAAGTTTGTACGTCTGTTGCCACATACCAATAGCAGGTATGGTGAGGCTTTGGTAACCTTTAGGACCAATAGAGATGCTCGTTTGGTTATGGAGCGTGACAATGGTGTTTACTTTCATCACCATTCTCTCAGGCTACAATTGGTACCTGATTCTGCTTCATGCAGATATTAGCCTAGTGATATTAGGATTTGTTATCACATTCTTTGATGACTCAGCATCTGCAGTCATCGTTTCTTTTATTTACTATTCATTAATTATTATATGGGCTATTTAATGTAGTCTTTTCTATTAGGTGACACTTTTGTTGTCTTGTCTACTATGACACTTTGTCTTTTCGTCTGTATGTTATTTTCACACGCCTAAAATAGACAGTAACTTTGTTGATTGTTACGCTTATGCTCAGCCAATGCAGCATAAGCTTGTATAGTGTCTATAATTTTATGAATGGACATGCCTGTGAATGGAACGTGGACTGATAATTGCAATACCACTTTCATTAAATTGTTAGGAAAATTTTGTTAAACCTCCTATTTTGAGGTTAACCGATTTTACCAGGTTTTCTATTCTTCGTCAGATGCAGGCAATTTCTACATCGATGTTGGTTTACGTCATAACCAATTTTACGTTTGAAACTATTTCAAGATCGAAGAATATGACTAATTTACGATTCCATATGTCAAGGTCTCCTGGGACATCACACGTCTTGGGATGATATCGAAATTCTTGCCTCTGGTGACATTAGTACAATCTACTAATGGTTAACATTCAAGTATGCTATCAAGTCTATCTGATCCAGATTACGTTTGGGACGAGTCAAGTTTCCGAAAATGTTGTGTCAGATTCACTGTCACGTCATCCTTCATTGTCAAACGAAGAGAACTAACAACTCAATGCACGAAAAAGACTTATATGCTAGAATTAATTCTTCCGTATTCAAGAGATGACAGACTTGCAACTCATAATGTGCAATGAAATCATGTTGTTTACAGACGTTTGAACATTTCCTTACAACATTTCGTATTCAAAGGACATACGTGATCATGAACCAAGTGAATGAAGACAAAACATTCTGGATACCTACAATGCACTATATTATTTCTCAAATATCCGCAAGAAGTTATCGAGTTCGTTCAAATTTCAATGGACTTTGGTTGGTGTCCATACGTCTATCAATCAATTTGATACAGTCTACAATCAAAATACGCTTGAACTCAAGATTGAACTTACTAATACATACATTCAAGTACTATCGGTTGAACTCAGGATCTTCTCTACTTGAATGAACTTTTTCATCTAATGGAATGAACCGTACATTACTGTCACAGTGACTGTTCGTTTATTTTACAATTCCGTTCCATATGTTATTACTTTTTAATGTTCGGGTTTCCTTGACATTTTGTATTTTATTCTACCTGCAATTTCCCCCTTCGCAGACCCACCCCGCTCTTTGTTTACGTTCTGGTCTTCAACGGTCAGATAACGTTACATCAGCGCACCTGGTGTTCGTTTGACCAGAGAAACATTTCTGCTAGCGGGTGGTACCCTTTGAGGCCTGGGTAACCGTTTCATCTTCGAAACAAGGGGGAGATAACAATCGCGGTCAGTCTCTGGGTTTTCCCCTTAGACGAGTTAGAGTTCTCATAATATTATGCATTTCTCTACCTGAAGGAATTTTCTTGCGGTTGTTGACTTCTGATGTCTCTAGAATAACAGTTGTCTTACTCTTTGTTACGCATTACGCCGATACATATGTAGAATCAGGTCATGCAGGTGTCCTGGGTGGCGTTGTATGTAAACTATAAATCTGGTTAGTCTTAATAGACTAACACACTCGTGAATATTTTCCTGGCCCGAGATGGACCATCATGAGATAAGGCAGACTTTAACACAGAACTAAATGTTAAGGCCTATCTCTAGTCATTTTTCGGGGTGAGTTGACATGTCTTATTAATATATAAATATTGGGACCTCAAGACGCAGCAATAGAGACCGCAGTCAGCGACTCATAGCTTGACTGCCTGCGTCAGGACCAGCGAACCAGAGCTGGTCAAGACCGCACTCCACCTCCACGTGGTGGTCCTGGAAACAGTCTGCAGCTGTGCAGGCTGGCTGAGCGAGTGTGGATCGAAATGGGAAGGCAAACCCAGTCCTAAAAAATGCCGTGCAGAAGTCGGATGTGTCGACCGAAAGGTGCAGATATCACAGCTACGTTGTAAACAGACACAACGCAACCACCGTCCTTTTCAGGGCGAACGAAGAAGAAGAAGAAGAAGAATATATAAATATTCATGTTAGCTTTTTATATATCTGATAGGAATGTGACTTACTTCATTTTTGAGGATTTCTCCCGGTAAATTTAATTCAGTGATAATGTAGCGCTGTCTACGGACTTAGTTAAGTGGTGCTTAAACTGTTACGGTTTATAATGGGAAATGATAAACTTACAATAACAGATACTAGGCGTAGAATCAGTTCATACAATGCTTACCATTGGGTTAAGAGTCAGCAAAATTAACTGTCATTTCTGCAAGATAAGGTCAGAGGTGTGGATCATTCACTTAACACTGAATTATAGGAGAAAGTTACTTATTCCTTTTTGATAGATATTTCTAGTGGCAAGGGAGAATCATTTTTTGCTTACTTGTGTGGCTAGGCACTAGTCTATAACTTTCACAGAAAGCAGTCACCAGGCATAGATATAATTATATCTTATGATTCAGCCACAGCTGTATTATTATAGCAGAAACATTGCAGTTTCTATGTATTCATTTGTGGGATCATATTTTTCCCCCAAGGGGCATATGATTTAATGTTGTAATGTCACATGCTGTAATCTGTTTATGTAAATTCATTTAAATGTTGTAAGATGATAGCATAACCATTTAACTGTAACTACAAGGTTAGGTTTCCTGTATGTTTAGTGGGAAGAAGAGGAGTATATTTTGCTGACAGGTACCTGGGTGTACAAAATATATTGAGCCTATGCAGGCGCATGCTGATAATTGATAGAGTGGAAGGAGCAGAGCATAACTATGTTATAAAACATTAGAGTGATTTTGTTGTTGCTTGATGTAAAGGGTGTCTTTTTTTGGGTCTCAGTTTCAGGGATACCGAATTGCTAGAGTCAAGTCTCCAGTCAGGCGAAGAATGTCACATTCTCTTCGTTCTAGAGGGATTCTGAATACAGCTAGCAATCACGAGTCGTCAAACCCCCTACCTGATCCAAAACCCTTCTTTTGTCAACGCCAAGTTAAGCTCACGCATGTAATGAGCCATAGCAAAAATCCTGCAGAATCATCTGATGCAGTAGTAGTTCCTTACTCGCCTCTTGATTGCCAGTCAGAGCATGGCGGCTTCCAGCATATCAATCAGCTCAGGGTCTATAGCAGAATTTCAATCACCAGCCTTTGTGTGCCTAAACGGGGCACTCAGTCAACCAGTCAAACCAGCCTAAACCGGATTTAATGCCAAGCAAGCAATAGCGCTGGATAAGAGCGCCTGGGACTCTTTGTCCTCAAGTAACTTCGTCTGGTGTATTTCTGGGTTATGTAGAACCTCACACTTAGGAGCGGCCAGCCAAAGATAGACAGAGTTCCAGCCCCCTCACGCAATTAAGGGTCACCAACGTTTAGCACCACCGAGGAAAGTTTTGTAGGCTTATTCCCTCACCTTGAAGGATCTACATGTACGACACTTTTCTGGAGCTAGCGCCTTTGGTCCCACGAAAGCGGACAGGCGGTCACTCAGTGTGTTTATTTGGTCAGCAGGAGATAGACAGAGTTCCAGTCCCCCTCGCGCAATTAGGGGCACCAACGTTTAGCGCCTTGTAAAGTTCTGTTGTTTGCGACTCCACTGTAAAGAATCGAGTGTGGTGTATAGAACCTCACTGTAAAGTATGATGGCTGGTAGTACTGTTGTATTCAAAGAGGTGCTGTCACCGTGAAGACAGACACAGGTCAACTCGACCTACACAGGGTAGTGTAAACATTGAAGTGAGAGTACCTTGTACGCGAATGGTAGAATGGTTCTGAAGAGTTGACAACTTGGTAACAATATATTCATACTCTCACATGTAGAAGTCAAGGATTACTGGAACTACTGTGTTCTTTTTATAATATTTAATGAGACGCACACTGGAACAGTACGTGTATGGTGTTAGGAACACATGACGACATAAACAGCATGGTGTTGATCAATGGTGTATCATCTTAAGTTAGCATACATGCTGGATAACCTCATACTGGAACATTTGTAGACAAGCATTCAGAGTTCTATAGTTAATCCACATCTATAGATATATATATATATATCAGGTTGTACTGACAGATCACGTCAGTTTATACATAATGTTCATAGTGACTCTTGTACAGAATCTCTCTTAGCATGAGTGTAGCTTGTACTCTAGCGTAGATTCTTTCAAATAGCATTCAGCACATATCTTCGGAGTAAATGCTAAATCTCCCATAATAGATCTTTCTTTCATAACTGTGATCTCTGGATCATTATCGGGTAGTAAGGGACAACCCTGTTCTCTGATGAATGATTGACAATAATTCGGATTCCAAGATGGCTTCCTTGGTCCTTAACATCGCTCACACAACGGTGAGACGACAAAACTTCTAGAAAGATTCACTTCATAAGGATATCAAAGTTTCCACCAATATCAGCATTATCTGTCCTTATAATTGCTGTGTAGAAACATTCTTAGTGCTGCTAAACGATATGTCGTTCTGACATCTGAACATAAGTAGATTCATGTAGGCCTAAACATAACCCATCGTAAGCCTAGGAACGAAGTCAGTAAAAGTACGTTTACCTTGGCCAAGAATCAATAGCAAGCACAAAAACACTTTTCTGGCGTAATAGAAACAATACTGGGGAACACATAGACTAAAACAGTCCTAGAAGACACAATCTTCTTCCCCATGATAACTTGAGATCACAAAACTTTGGACCGCCCGACATTGGCGTCCCGCCAGACTCCATAACCGAAGAACACACTCCCCTATCTTCATCCGCTCAGAGTGTAAGAACAAATAATCCAGCCCAGACACACAAAGATAACATGATATAAGACGGAATCGTCTCAAACAGACAAACAGTAAACCTAGATTCAGACTTTCAATATTCCTGCAAAACCTTAAGCGAGAACAATCTGTTTCCAGCTATAATAGACATCAAATGATATATCCAGATTCCTACGCTTGCTCAATACACGGAAACAAAACAGGAACCGATCACTCAAAGAATAAAATACACATTTACTATTCTGAGTTATTCCCCTTTCTTAAAAGTTGTAAGTTCATAAATAAATATCCTTTTATCAAACAGATAGTTACATTTTCATTTGTAATCGTATCAACTGTAATCTGTGCGACATATAAAAAATATGTACGCAACACGCCTACATTGGATTTACAGGTTAATTCCATCACCCATGGAGTATATATTTACGTAAAGACATTGGAGCTATTTCATTTGGTCCCACGAAAGCGGACAGACTGACACTCAGCCTATTCATTTGATAAACCGGAGACATATACAGAGTTCCCGCCCCCCTCACGCAATTAGGGGTCCCCAAAGTTAGCGCCTTCATTGGATTTACAGGTCAATTCCATCACCCATGGAGTATATATTTACGTAAAGACATTGGAGCTATTACATTTGGTCCCACGAAAGCGGACGGACTGTCCCTCGGTTTATTTATTTCTCCGTGTTCTGCAGGTTTTATGATTGGTTGTGTGTGTGTGTGTTGTTGGTGTATTTTGCATATTTTTGATTATTGATGTAATTTTATGTTGTTGTGATGAGATGCATTATTTTCATGCTTTTCTTCTTTAATAAAGTTTACACATTTATTGATGCGCTGTTCACGACCCTTCCATCCATAATTTACATTTTTAGCTCTTTACTGTGGTCTCTATTTAGATCCAGAGAAAAGAGTGAGAGCAGGAGGTGCTTAGACAGTATAAGTGAGTTGAGGGCTTGGAGAGAGTGATAACTTTAATAAATCTTCTCCAGGTTTGTCTCAAGTCCACCTCCTATTACACTTTATCTATGTGTAATCTATAACTCTGTCAGTCCACTATCCCTTGTCGATTTCACTACTATTGTCCAACTCGACAAATACTCTACACTCTAACTCAACCACGAAAATTACGGACATGAAAGAACTAATGAAAGATTGTCAGAATTAATACTATTGACTCCTATACTTTAAAATGATTGAATAAATAATAGAAAAGACAGTTTGAAAATAAACATTATTACATTGATATAAGTACTATAGTTACATAATTAGTAACTATTAGATGTATTTAATAACTCATGTTAACGTAATTATGATATAAAATGATATGTATTATTTATTAGTTGATAGATTAATTTAATTAGATAGTTACTTCTGCACACATATATTTTAATTTAATCTCTTAATTTCTTACTACTTACTCCTCATGCATTCTTAATCTTTCTTTTCTTTACTTTCTTTAACAATGATACAATACTTTAGTTTACTTAATTAGATTTTAATTCTATAAAATCCTACACACATTACATTATTTAGTTAATTCTATATTTAATTAGTTATATCTTAAAATGTTGATTAATACAACACACATTCATTAGTTAAGACATCATTTTAGTTAGGTACATAATTATTTACTATCCTTTCTGACAGTTGACGTTTCTTTAGTTAGCTTAATATATTTTTAATGTATTGTATGACATGTAGTATATTGACTGCGACCTTCAACAATGTTTTGTTAAAAACATCGTGGGCCGTATGTCGCTTATCTTTAAAATTTTGAGATAATTAAGCGAGTTATGAGATGAAATTTTAAAAAATCCATATAATAGATTTTTTTTACCCCCGTCGGTTAGGGGAATGTTACGACAGGGTTTATGATGTTAGCCACTATTATAGTGAGCACTTTTAAAGTTACGCATTAAGGGGTTGAAATGCTATAAATATACCGTATATTATGTTTCGCGCTCCACGGTATTGAACGCGAATTTGTAAAGTTGTCTAGGTGTATGATGACGTGTTACGTTGGTATGCTAACACATGACAACGTTATAATTGTATCCTTTAGAATCTGAACTTCAAGCAAGTCAGATGTGTATTGATTCACTCCCAGTTTATAGTGTTCATAGTGCAGAAATATCTCTTGAGATTTGGCCAGAGGGTCGGCCAAAATAATGTTTGATGAATGATGGAACAGTGATGGTTACGTATAACCATTGTTTGTGGAAGTCAAGATTTTCAGGGAGTACTAATTGATTTTTATGATTCGTTCGCAAACCTAGTGGGTATCATTTTCGGTTGACCGCCTTGCGGCAACGTGTATATACAGCCTAATATGTTTTGACATTAATAATTAATCTACATGACTGGAACGCACTGCACTGAATATATATGAATAGTAAGATGATTCCTGCCATGAACTGATATGTTTATTGTGATGTAATAAATATGTTTTATATGGACTCTGAACAACAGGAGTTCTCAAGTGATTCTAATTGAAGTTGGATACCCTATTCAGCATTTTTACTTATACTCAGCACGATTCTCTTAAAATGAAGAACGATTCTATTGTAAAACAAGATAAAGGGATCCGTAAGGAAAGAAATCTGATGACACTCGCTACTCTCAAAAGTTGAATAACGCCTATAACCTTTTGACCCATTGCAACATAACGAAAGAACCCATGCAACAGTGATCCGGCACTCTCGCAGCCAGTATAGCAAATCTAACTAATCTAGCAGAACTTCCCCCCACCGGCATTTTGTTTATCTGTATGTGTTATTTCTCTTTCCTCTGGATGCTTGTTTTTATATGCGTCTTTCATGCCATCTTCATCAGCATCAACATCAGCTACTCATTCGCTCCTAATCCATACAGCATGGAGCCACCACTGAAGAAAGCCCTTTCAGAAAACCTACGCCAAAGCACACAATTTCTGTAGCAATTTATTTGATATAATGAGATTGCCAGCCCAATGCGCAGCCTTATATTTAGTCACTGCTTACAGCACGTCTCGTGAAACTGTAGTCCAATTCTGTCTTTGCTTAATTAGACCCCCAGATACTACACGGTCATTTTTCAACATTGCTTTTTTTAAAATCGTCTTGTGCTTAAAACAATGGGAAACTCTGTAGAAGATTTTCTATTGATCTATAGATAATATAATAGATACTTATCCTCGTTCCACAAACCTGCCTAAGGAAAATTCTTTGGCTGAGTACCATCTCCAACCAGGAACTGCTTACATGGTGCAGTCAAAAAGGCATGCACACCATCATTACAGGCAGATGCTGGAACTGGGTTGGCCATGTCTTCAGAAGGGACCTTGACAATATCACCAGAAATGCTATGCTATGGACCCCAGAAAGAGAGGCAGACCAAAGACAACCTGGGGAAGAACAGTGGAGGCTGAGATGCTAAGCATGAACCAGAGTTGGGGCACGGCTCGAATGATTGCCACCAACTGAGCAAAATGGGGACAGTGTGTTGCTGCCCTACAAGATGCCACTAAGCATGATGGCCACTGACTGCTTTGTTGGGCAGGGGCTAAGGATCCAAGAAGAAGAATAGATAATATTGCTGGTGGCATGCTGTCTTTATAAGATAAATGATGGAAGTTAAGATGTGTGGATAGCACTGATGTTGTCTGTAATAAAGTCAGGATATTCATTTATGTTCCTCTGATGGCTACTGCAGTATTCATCATCATCATTTTCTTATATAGCACGCATCTAGTCCCCTTGAAGGATGTCTGCATAAAACATTTACATGCTCTTGTGGCAGTGGTTTCTGCAGCTATTAGTTTATGTAATGATGTTGCCAGTCTCATGCACAACCTCACATTAGTCGCCTTGTCCGACATGCGTGCTGAATTATTGGTCTTCCATAATTAATTTATGCAAGAAAGGTTTTAATTATATTACTAAACCCTCAGCTAATATTTTATAATCTGAATATCAAAGAGAAATGTCTGTAGGTTTTTTTTAAAGGCATCCCATGAGTATTGTTTTTATGAACTAACGTTCTGAATAACTGGTTTAAACTGGTAGGAAGCTCCAAAACAACAACCATGGTGAAATGACGAGAGGGAAGAAGACATCAGATTATACTAGGACAACAGGTCTTGGAGCAGGTCAACCACTTTAAATACCTTGCAGGAGCTATCATAGACTGGAAGGGAGACATCTAAGAAGAATTAGCTACTTGAAGAGCAGCAGTTGGGAGACTTTTTCAAGCCATAATTTGAGGATTCGTTAGCTAAAAAAACCTTGGCAAGACAACAAAGATGGCTGCATACCGCTCCACCTATATTCCAGTCTTGACTTATGGATGCGAGTCATCAGCAGTGACTACAAACAACAAAAACCAGCTCCAAGCCTCAGAAATGAGGTATCTGAGGAAGGTGGTTGAAGTAACAAGAAGAGATATAGTCCACAACCAGATGATACGGCAAGGCCTTAAAACTAGCCCCTGCAGACCAAAGTAGAACAGTCCCAACTATGATGGTTTGGCCATGTCTTCAGAATGGGAGAAGATCGGCTACCGTGACAAGTATGGAAAACTAAGAGCCAGGGATCCAGACATCTAGGATGACCCAGAGTCCACTGGGAGGAAAACATTAAACAATCTCTGAAGTACCGAAGACTATATTAGAACCATGCCAGAAGGAAGACAGCCGACAGGATAGTACGTAGCTCTCTCTGGCAAACTTTTACACCCCAGGGCAGAAGAGGAATGACTAAGTAAGCAGTACGTTAATAAGGAAGCCTTCCCTTTTCTAATATTTCATTTAATGTTTCAAAATAAATGGGACTCAATTTGAGAAAAAAAAAAACCTCAAGTAAAACTCAGCTGTGACACCAGCTGAGCTGGGCAATTTGTTTTTCTGAAACAAACTTAGTGAGAACTGTAGGTTTCCAAATGTCAAAGGTTAACATAATTTTCTCCTGCTTGTTTAATATACTCTTGAAAGTGGCCTTTATCCACTGTGCATATAATTTCCTCTATATAAAGCTGACTAAAATTTATGACAAGCCTGACTAATTTCCAGTTTTTTCCATGCTCCATCCTTAATCTGGTGATTTGCCTGTTTCTTTTATAATTTTTTCCTGTGGTAAATATGTGTTCTTTAGTATTTTTGTGTGATATTGTTTTACTTTGTTCCTTGAAAAAAGTCTCTCACTGTTGTGATCATATTTTTTTACTTTTTGAAGGTGTTGTCCTTTATAGAGTTATGATCAAATGCCAGATAAATTGTTAAAAAAATATTTGCTGCTGTACTCTTACTGATCAGACATAAACATTTACTAAACTGAGTACGTATGCTTGATCATTGTTATGCCACCTCTGTACTGTTGGTTATGTACCTTCTTTTTCTTTGTTTCTAAGTTTTATTTTCCAATTGTCTGAAGTTTGTAGAATAGCTACATCTGTGTGAGATGTTTCCAGATTAAAACATGAGCGTAGTTATTTTAGATATGTTGTGATTTGTCCTGTTTCATCCCTAACGATTGTTTCCTGCAACAACAAATAATATGTTTGTTAGGTCATATTTCTGTCTGAATATATGGAACTTAATATGAAACATTTGCACTACATACAGGAAATATGCCACGTAAACCTGCAAATATATACATTTCTACACTTATGCATACAAATTTACACATTTCCACTGCTCCACAGCCAAAAGGTGCCCACGTGTTCATGTATAAATGTAAGAAAGCAAGAAAGGGAAGATGAGGAAATAGCTTGTCACATGGAACACATGATGTGAAGCCAAGTTGATTACACATAATTAAGTGTAACAAGAAGTAGGAAAATGAAAAGACATGACAGCCGACCAACATTAGGTGACCCGAGACATACCTCTAAATAAATAAAAGAAACAGGTGTAATTAAGAGTTGACACGACAAAGACAAAATGCAAGAATTTAAAACAATCCACAGATTGTTTAACCTGTACAATGAGGTGAGAAAGGACAGAAAACCAATATGGGACACATGGTATCACATAGTTGTGAGTGACTGAAATGTCATTGAAACGAGATTTCAATGGAAAGATCCTTCCTAGTGACTACTGTTTAATTGGTAACATTGGAAATCATTTTAAGCATTAGTTAACAAAACGAACACAAGTTTTGATATCATGCTCCATTAAAGATACATTTACACCTTGATAGTAATTAGATAAAGCAGCAGAATTTGACAAAATGAAAGAAGACATGTTGGAATGAAAAAATTGTTTTACAGTAACAGACAATATTAACACATTAACTACCGCAAGCCGCTGTCAGCGGCTCACAAAATAATCACATTTGGACCGCAAGCCGCTCAGAGCGCCAATCTAATTTTAGTAATAAAACGAATGAAAAATGTACTGAAACACTCTCTGATCTGGTTTGAGATTTTAAGTTGCCACCGGAAAACAAATTCCCAAAGCATGGTTGTTGTAGAACACTGGAAAATTAATATTATATTAATATTTTTCAGCGTTTTGGGTTAGTTACCAAATCGTGTAAAACTGTTTACCGTGGCAACTAGTGATAGGACTACAAAAAATGCGTGTATATCTCGTCTAACAGCTGAATAGGATAAAAACGTGTTTCAACAATTGACCGATAGATCTAGCAACGAGGACAAGAGTGAAAACGGTGTGCACATTGATTGAAATTGTGATTTTGATAGAGATGGGGCGCAAGCAGTTATAATTGTGAAAATATTGCAAGTCCTCCGCCATCGGAGGGCCGTTAAATAGCAACACCCTCTATTAGAGTTACAACCGGTGTTTATTGTAATAGTACATTCATTTATCTTTAAAATGACGTGTAATTCATAAAAATCTGTAAACAATTACGAAAACTACAGCTTACTTTGTGCAAACACCTACAGGATGAAAATGGGGAAAAAATTTAATTCGGCCACAGTGTGTTTTTCAATTCGGTAGTTAATGTGTTAAAGCAGTAATTGTTTTCTCTACAAAAATTTATTTAAAAAAATGTTTAGTTAATTCCCTTCTAAGATACTTCATAATCTACTTATTTCCCTTCCTTTTAATGTTCTATAACCTGATCATAATTTCACTTGTCCTTTGATGGAGCATGAACACCATAACAGCTGTTACCTTGTAGGAAGCCTGCACCAAACATCCACATGCTCTTGCTGCAGCTATGTTTTCTGTGGCAATTTGTTTTACACGATCAGGTTACCAGCCTCATGCACAATTTTATATGTCAACTTGTAGGACATGCCTGAGGGTGGAGTGGTCCTATTCTTTCTTTGTCACTCCAGAGACCCCCCCCACTCCACATGATAAAGTTATGTAATCGAAATATGTCACCCCAACAGTTTTGTTTGTATACATACGAGAACACTGACAGGAACAAGTATATATGTCAACAGGATATATGACAATGTCTTATGTTTAACTGTTTATGTTCTTGGAATAGGTATAGACCCACTCTTTAAACAGATAAATAGGAATAATTTTTATCTGTGTTTGTTGTGCCTATTTTCGTGACATGTAAGGAAGCACATTGTGCTCTGATTGAATGGAAACACTGAAGTCTGTAGCTATGGAAGCATACTTTTCTTTATTAGTAAAAGAAGCAAGTTTTATTTACATAAAACATGAACAGCTGTATTTCATTATGAGACATACCCAGTAAATCTTTGTGGACATAGCTGTTATAAAAAAAAATTGTAGATAATAGGTAAGGTAGATTTTACCTACACACTATTAACATCAAGAACATGAAAGGAATAATCATGTGGAAATTATCTAAATGTATACATGATGTAAGATGTTGTGGACCTTATACAGTTTTATGAAAAAGATTCATAGTTTAATTATATAATGTTTAATGAACATAATTCAAAGTAGAATGGTAGAAACTTATAAAACTCACTGGAAAGATACAGCACATAATGACAATTACACACGATATAGTTAAAATGGCACACAGTCTAATGATACAAATTATAGTGAAAATGTCGTGTTTGTTTCAATACAACAATGAAAACTGTGATGTATTTAGCATTCCAAACACATTTTTTGGAACTTGCATTTCAAATTTTAATTAGTACATTTAAATAGTCAAGGGAAACTTAAACAATACTTCTTGAATTTTTAATATCAGATGATTAAAATAAATGTTATACAGTTTATTGTTGTTAATAAAATGGGATAAAAAAGTGAAAACTGTTATTGTTTCTTTTAATATGCACCACTTACTTACTTAGTCGTTCCCCTTCTACCGTGAGGTGTAGAGGTTTGGAAGAGAGAGCGCCAGACTATCCTATCGGCTGTCTTCCTCCTGGCCTGGTTCCATTCTAGTCCTCGGTCCTTCAAAGATTGTCTAATGTTGTCCTCCCAGCGGACTCTGGGTCATCCTGGGGGTCTGGATCCTTGGCTCTTTGTTTTCCATGCTTGTCGTGGTAGCCAGTCTTCTCCCATTCTGCAGACATGGCCAAACCATCTTAGTTGGCACTGTTCTACTTGGGTCTGCAGGGGGTGGGATTTTAGGCCTTGACGTATCATATGGTTGCGGACCATGTCTCTTCTTGTTACTTCAACCACCTTCCTCAGATACCTCATTTCTGAGGTTTGGATCTGGCTTTTGTGGGTTGTAGTCATTGCCCATGACTCGCATCCATATGTCAAGACTGGGACATAGGTGGAGTGGTAGGCCTATACAGCCATCTTCGTTTTCTTACCAACCTCTCTTGCTGAGGAATCCTCGATTTATGGCCTGAAAAAGTCTCCCAGCTGCTGCACCAAAATTTCAAAGATCGTTAAAACATAATTAAAAATTGAGATTTAGGACTATCTGAAATGAAAATAGGCACATTAATATATCTTCAGAGACAAGCAATCAGTTGGCATACTTACAATGTCAATACCATGCTTAATAAGCTAATTTGCATTGCATAATTTATTAACAAATCGATAAACATCAAGATAATTAATAGATAATGTATTTTAATTAACATACTTCTGCCATAGTCACTGTAAAATGAGGAATTAGGTGGCAAAATAGCAATATCATGCATACATAATGTGACAGTTTCATCAATCATTCATATTTTATCAATTCTTGTCACGCATCCTAAATATTTTAAGGTTACAAAACATTTCTAGACCACCTTGCAAGACAAGCAGAAAAGCAGCACTGAAGAATGCACATAAAGCATAGTATACAAAGTAACAAAAGCGATCAGTGGAAAACTGGGTGCAAACAATATTACACTAGTTAGAGACAAGCACGGAAACCTCATCACCATAGAACAATGGCTAGAAGAAAGATGGGCAGAGCACTTCAGAGAAACATTCAATAAGGCACATCCAGAGTCAAAGTGGAACATTCCCAAGGCTGACAATGACCTAGATATAAATACAGATATTCCACAAAGGGAAGAAATCATCTCTGCTATCAAAGCATTGACAAATGGAAAAGCTCCTGGTCATGAAACTTAAATGCAGAGACAAATGGCACACCCTGCATGGAAACATATCTGACATCAAGAGAGCAAGAATAAAAAGGGGGATGTCACGGATGGCACAGGCAGAAACAATGATCAAGCAGGTGACCACAGTTGAAAATATATTCAAAGGGGAAGAGTGGAGTAAGTCAGATGAGAACTGGATTAACTACCAGCAAGTCATCATCAGCCTTGGCAAAGAGCGTAGAACTTGGGGCAGTGGGAAAGCGGAAATGGAAATTAATTAACCCTTTCGCAACGACGGGTTTTTCATTCCCCAATGACGACACCGTTTTCAGCTTAGTTCGTTCCCCTGAACGACAGGATAATTGTAATTTTAGGGGTCATATTTTTAATTTGACTGTAAACAGTTTTTCGTAAAAGGAAACCCATTAAAAGTATATTCTGAACCAGACTACACAAACTCTGACCCTGAATCTGGGTAATCTTTACATTTAGTGCCGTCGAGTATGTATAATATGTGTATTGAGTCAGCATTAGAATTAGGGTAACCCTAAACCTAGGTACCACAAAGTGATTTTTGTTTGCACAGAAACTCCAAAGAAAACAATGCAGTTTGGAAGCTCTTGGAAAACCATGAAATTGGGTACTTTATTTTTTAAAATCGGACAAAAAATAAAAAAGTTACGGCATTTTTAAAAGTGTAGGGACTTTCGCAAAGTTGAAAAAGTTACATCACACCAACTTCAGAGTGCTCCCGTTTTCTTAAACATAATCTTAGAACCTTTTCTGACAAACAGCATACAGTCTGCAATACACTGATCACAAAGAAAACTATAGGGTTACATCATGAATAATTATCAATATATTTGAGACCAAAAATTGCAAATCATTACCGAAAAATGTAGTATTTTGCATGAACATCAATTTTCACATCATCATATTTCAAAAAATATAAAAGGTACAAGCTTTATATATGTACATATTAATCTGCATACTACACAAATACAACCCAATTTTTTTCAGAGGATTTGAACATCTGTTTGTTCTTGTATAATTTTTTAAAATATGTCCAGAGGCCAATTTGTCGCATGGGAAGAAAAAAATGTAAAAATTAAGAAATTTTTTTTTTAAAAAATAATGTCCATATTTCAATTAAAAAATCATTTGTAGGCAATAATTAACAACATCTAAACAATAATTAACATCTAAATGCTATTTTTTGATAAAACAACTGGTTACTAGCATTAAAAAATGTTTTTTTATACCATCGTAGTATGAGTCATATGCAACAGTAACATTCCAGAAGTGAATTTTCTTTACATGTATAGAGCATAACATGTACTATTATTATATCATACATGTAGTGCATTGAAAATCACGACGAACCTTAAAACTTGAAAAGTATACCGCCTGCTTAAATTAAAATGTATATTAATTGACATGAATACGCGAGTCTGAACTATTTAAAGTGCATTTCGTGAAAGCTGTTTATACATATTTATGTTTGAGGTAAGACTATAAACTAGTGCCTGCTAGTCCTGACATTTCAGTACACTGTCAGCTACTAAGTTATGGTATTTTTCCGGTTTCCTAGCCTTGACTCAATATGTCGGCCATTGGCATTGTGCCTTGCGATATCATTCGCTTTTGAGATCATAATTCACCCTATTATGTTGCAAAAGAAACCTTCATTTAATTACCAATTAATCAAAACATGCATTTTTTATTCAAATTGGTAACTTTCTTAGCTTTTCAAGCTCTTGAAAAAATTAGATTGATGTGCGAATGTCTGAAGTGGTGATAACACATTCGATCCACGCTGTTACACAAACTGTGCGATTGTGTTAAATTGCTAAATAATATTAAAACTATTGTAAATTTTACATTTGAAGTTCACAACATTGTTAATAAGTGATATACTTACGTATAGTCAACCTCAAATCAGAAGATGTGATGAAGGTTGAACACGAACTAACATAAGTGGCATGCCGATCTAGATCGACATCAGGGGTGACCCCGGTCAATGTAACAGCCTTGCTCTGCATTTTTCGCTACAATTCTTGACTGAGAGAGTGTTACTTAAAGTCAATTCGCTCCACCAGCAAATATCAGAAGTCTTTAAAATTTCATACGAATAAAGGAAAATGGCTCCCAAATCTTCTCATACATTGCAAACAATTATAACACCATTTAAAATGTCAAATCTTGTAAAATTTCAACTTCACTTTGAGAAATCGACGTGTTCCACTTTGTTTTCTACAGCTTGCATTATAGCGAAATTAAAGCTATGCATCTGCCCATTCTAATGGTGAAAACCGTATGCAAATCAGACGTCTGCTGGTCAAGCGAAACCCGTTTGAATGAAGCGGGGTGAGGCAAAAAAGCAGAGAGTTGGCCACGCGCCGGGTTTCGCTACGCGTAACGTTGCTGTTTGTTTTTATTAGTAAAAAAATACTTCAATAACTTTTATTATTCGGGAATTAATACATTTCAAAAGAGAAGAAGTTAAAGAGTATCGTGATGTAAATTTTATTTCAATCCGCTTAATAGCAAAGGGACAGTGACGACTTAAACTTGACGAATTTCCCTCAGTTTTCTCCACTTTCAACAGCTAGAAGCGGGCACTTTGTGGTACCTACTAAACCTAACCTCAACCTTAACTCTAAATGGTACGAAAATACACATATTAAACATACTCGACGGCACTAACGGTAAAGATTACCAGAATCTCAGTAAAAAGAGTTGTCAAAATCATTCAAGTTGAATAAATTCAACTCAAACAAGAATTTTCATGCTCTTTTTCCACAAGATGTTTATGGTTCGGCGGTACGGCAGCGTCCATGTTTGTGAACTTTCGCTTTTGTAAAATCACTATTATCAGTTCTACTGTATTCGCTAGCAGTAAAATATTTTGTTTGTTTCAAGCTTAGTGGCCAGATTTTTCAATTCTGAATCCGATTATGCCTAGCAATTGCTGATACGGTGGTAAACAGAAGAGTTCTGGTGCTTTTAAAATAGGACGTGCGCCGTACGTCATATAGGTGAATGGAAACAAGGTATCGCGCTACTTCCGTGACGTATGCGGTATGGCACAGTGACAAAAATTGTGAAGATTTATGCCGTACGGCGTACGTCATACTGGTGCTGAAAGGGTTAACTTATACTTGATCATGCCAGGGATAATGATGCCATCGTATATACTTGGTGAGAAATCAGGTTGGGATTTTTCTGCAATGTTAAAGGGCAGAATCATCACCGAACATAGCAGGGAGTACAAAATAACAACTTCCAGCATGAGAATTGAGGTAGAGGCAGCTACTGCAGCCTTAAGATGGTGGCTAATGAAACTTCAGTAACAAAGGCAGTCATTGTGTCAGATTCTCAGTCCATGCTTCGAAGGGTTCAAAATTGTTGGCTAAGGCATCAATGGAAAACCTCCATAGAAGCTTCGAATCTGCAGGAGCTGGTGTGGATCTACTGTCTTGGTCATGGAGGGGTATGCGGAAATGAGAGAGCTGACAGACTAGCATCAAGAGCACCAACAGTGGGGACATTGGATATGGATAAGGAAGAGATACTGAGAACAATTAATGATCACCTGTTAGAGAATGACACAGCAATAAATGAATCATCAAGGTTAAGACTACTGGAATTTGGCATCAGTCAGGCTAGCAGAGATGGACGTATGAGAGAAGGCATCTGTCATGTTTATAACCAGCGAGCTACAGGAACAGTTAGCATTCACACTCTTTGACATATACTGAGGGAGACTGAGCACCTATGGGTTTGCCCGGAGTGCAATGATGTAGATTATGTTCAACAATAGCAATAAATAGTCCTCCTATCGACCAACCCAAAAGGACTTGAACAAATTACTTCTGTCCACCAAAAAAACACAGCGAGGCCAGAATCTATACCTAAACACCAAGAAGACCAAAGTATTGACAAACAGACAAAGTAAAGACCAAACCAGAAATTGAAATTGATAACGAAGAACTGGAAAGTGTCAATGAATTCGAATACTTAGGATCAATCATTAACAGCTCTGGCGACTGTGCAGTAGAAATTAAAAGAAGACTTGCAATTGCTTCACATAAGCTAATACAGATGAAAAACCTATGGCAAGGCACAAGCAAAGAAACAAAGTTACAACTGATCAGAGCATGTATATTCCCAGTAGCAACATACGGCTGCGAGACTTGGACACTCAATAAAACAGTTGCAAAAAAAGATTACATCATTCGAAATGAAATGCTACAGAAGGATGTTGAGAATACCCTGGACAGAAAAAAAAGACCAACAGAGAAGTACTGCACTCACTAAACGTACAGGAACATTGGCTCCTAAATACCATCGCAATAAGGAAGCTGAAATTTTTCGGTCATATAAAAAGACATAATAGTCTGGAAAAAACAGTGATGGAAGGCATGGTCCCTGGAAAAAGGGGAAGGGGTCGACCTAGACGACGGTGGACCCAGGACATCACAGAGAGTCTGAACTTGTCTTTTGAAGTGTTTATTGAAATCCACCCTAAGAGGACTAGGCCTAGCATCGAGAGGTGGGGATGACCAGTTCACTTCCTCGCTGCCCTCTCCTTCCCTAACTCAAAGTCGGGTACCCATTTACAGCTGGGTAGACTGGGGCGTGTCGGTACCGTGATTCGAACCGGAATCTTTGACGCGAGAGACCAGCGCTCTAACCACTCTGCCAATCAAAATGTAAATTGTTTTTCTTTTAATGCCTTTATGTAGCCTACATTTTTTTTTAAAGAAGGGGGCCATAGCATTCGTCGGATATAAAAGGGGTCCATAGCTTTCATCGGACAATCAGAGGGGCCCATGGCACAAAAAAATGTAAAAGACGATGACAGAAGGTCCGCCATGTTGCCAGACTGGCTATCCATATTTACGTTACACCTAGCCTTCACCTAATCCACCCTGTTTCGAGCGGTTGAAATGAAGCACAGCGGACCGTCTCTCCGATAGAGCCTTAAAAAAAGAATTCAGAGACGCAGTAGACAGGGATTAGGTTTAGGTATCCTAATCCCAACCTTGGAGAACATACCAGGAATATCCGTGAATAAACAACTAGAGATACGCTGATGATACAAATAGCAAAAAGTGAAAAGGAGCTGCAGGAAATGGTTGATACAACAGTGATAGAAAGTGAAAATAAAGGCCCCAACCTTAATAGCAAAAAGACAGAAATAGTTGTCGTCTCAGTGAAAAGGGCTTCCCCGGAATGCACTATCAAAATAAATGGAACAGTTTTAATACAGGTCAATAAATTCAAATACCTGAGCACATTAATAAAAACGGATGAAAGATGCATCTCAGAAGTGACGAGCAGATTATCTTAGGGAAAAATAGCATTCTATAAAATGAAGAATATTTTATGCAACAATTCTTTGTCATTGGAAGTAAGAAAGAGAGTTCTTCAGTGTTATATAGAACCAATCCTAACATATGGGAGTGAGTCATGGACAATTAGTAAACAAATAGGGAAGACACTAGAGGCCACAGAGATGTGGTTTTACAGAAGAATGTTAAAAATACCATTCACAGCCAAGAAGAGTCATGAGGATGTCCTGAAAGAGGCCAATGCGCAAAGGAAACTTATTTCACAAGTTAGAAGGAGCAATCCACTTTTTTGGGGCATGTTATGAAAAGAGGAAATACATCGTAACAACCGGTAAGATTGGAGGAAATAGAGATAGGGGAAGACAAAGAAAGCAAATACTGGAAAATTTGACATTGTGGCATGGAAATGAGTGCTGCGTTTCATTATAAAGTTATACAAATTTATGTGTCAAATATCAGTGTTACTTTTTTCTTCGTGTTAACCCATTTCTTTCTTCTATTTAGGCTTTCCTTGACGCTGATCTTACCTTTTTTTCCCCAAATGTTTGAAGTGTCCTTTGCCTTTTTGCCGTAACCTATCTATATTTCTAATTGTTGTCGTCAGTTTGTAATTGAGGCTGCCGAAGGGTAGACCCCAAGTTTCGAGTGTATCGTACATTTGTTCAAAACTGCATATTATAAATAGGAGAACGTTTTAGAAAATTTGTCACCGAAAAGCAACAGAGACAGGAATATTTCTACAGAAAAAACAAATCCGGCACCATGAATTATGTTGGGAAGAAATGAGCGTTATTTCAACAGGCGCGGAATTTAGTTCTCATCCACAAAAATTCTTCATAAAAAAAGAGTGCAACTTTGTGGAAAAAGATGGAACTATTGTCATGGATACGAGAATTAGTAGCCCTATAGTTCATATGAATATCAGAGAACAGCATCCGTTGGTTTCAGTAATGAATGTGTAAACTTCTCACCATTGTTGGTATATTTATAATGTTTCATTTCTCACTATTGTTGGTATGTTTTATAATGTATCGTTTCTCATCATTGTTGGTATGTTTTATAATGTATCGTTTCTCATCATTGTTGGTATGTTTTATAATGTTTCACTTCTCATCATTATTGGTATGTTTTATAATGTTTCACTTCTCATCATTATTGGTATGTTTTATAATGTTTCACTTCTCATCATTGGGAGCCAAGGTAGCATAGTGTTTAGTGCACTGGCTTCCTAGCTCAGTGGTCTGGGTTCGATCCCCAGATGAGGTGGGATTTTTTAAGGCCGCAAACGGCTCCTGGGTCGACCCAGCCCCAACTGGGTACCAGAGCGACTCTGGGAAGGTTAAGGCGGCCGGCGTGATGTTGACCACGTCACCCCTAGCGTGCCGATGGTCAAGAATATATGGGCCTAACACCATATTCCCAATATGCCTCAATGGGTGTGTAACGGGATCCTTTACCTTTACCCTTTTCTCATCATTGTTCGTGTGTTTATAATGTATCACTTCTCCTTATTGTTGGTATGTTTATAATGTGTCACTTCTCATCATTGTTGGTATGTTTTATAATGTATCGTTTCTCATCATTGTTGGTATGTTTTATAATGTGTCACTTCTCATCATTGTGGACAAGTATTATAATGTATCACTTCTCATCATTGTTGGTATGTTTTATAATGTTTCACTTCTCACCATTGTTGGTACCCTATGTTTTTTAATGTATCACTTCTCACCATTGTTGATATGTTTATAATGTTTCAGTTCTCATCATTGTTGGTATGTTTTTTTAAAGTATCACTTCTCACCATTGTTGCTATGTTTATAATGTTTCAATTCTCACAATTGTTGGTATGTTTTTTAATGTATCACTTCTCACCATTGTTGATATGTTTATAATGTTTTACTTCTCATTATTGTTGGTATGTTTATGTTTCACTTCTCATCATTATGGTATATTTATGATTCACTTCTCATCATTGTTGGTATGTTTATAATGTTTCGCTTCTCACCATCGTTGGTATCTTTTATAATGTTTCACTTCTTATCATTGTTGGTATGTAACTTTTATAATGTTTTACTTCTCATCGTTGTTGGTATGTTTTATAATGTTTCACTTCTTATCATTGTTGGTATGTTTATAATGATTCAATTCTCATCATTGTTGGTATGTTTTATAATGTTTCACTTCTCATCATTGCTGGTATGTTTATAATGTTTCACTTCTCATCGTTGTTGGTATGTTTATAATGTTTCACTTCTCATCGTTGTTGGTATGTTTTATAATGTTTCACTTCTCATCGTTGTTGTATGTTTACAATGTTTCACTTCTCATCGTTGTTGGTATGTTTTATAATGTTTCACTTATCATTGTTGGTATGTTTTATTTCTTTTATTTTTTTGCGTACGCCCGCTATTACTCGAGGCGAAATCTCAGGTTATTATTTTTATGTCTAACCTGACATTGATTTTACGTGAGTATCCCTTTATTTCTTGTACAGAGACAGGTGTCCCTCGCCATTCAGGCAAATACTCGCCGATTTCGGAGGTACCCATTGCAGCTGGGTCGGCTCAGGAGCCGCCAGTCCCTGGTCGACGACACTTCTTCAAATGTCCTCGCCAGGTCTCGAGTTAATCCAGTCCAAATCCCGGTCAACGAAAAATCCTCAAATGCCGTCGCCCGGGTTTGATCCTGTATCACCCGGTCGCCAGAGCGGTGTTGTAACCACTACGCTAGCGCGGCTCCCGGTATGTTTTATGTTTCACTTCTCATCATTGTTGGTATGTTTATAATTATTCACTTCTCATCATTGTTGGTATGTTTTATTTATTTTTTAACGTACGCCCGCAATAACTCGAGGCGAGAATCTCCGGTTAGTATATCTAACCTGAGACTGATTTTTACGTGAGTATCCCTTTTGTCCCTGTACACTGACAGGTGTCCACTCGCCATTCAGGCAGATACTCGCCGTCTTTGGAGGGTACCCATTAGAGCTGGGTCGGCTCAGGAGTCGCCAGTCCCTGGTCGACGACACTTCTTCAAATGTCTTCGCCAGGGCTCGAATTAATCCAGTCCAAGTCCCGGTCGACGACACTCGTTCAAATGTTCTCGCCGGGGCTTGAACCTGGATCACCCGATCGCCAGCACAGTGTGGTAACCATTACACCAGCGCGGCTCCCGTTGATATGTTTATAATGACTCACATCTCATCATTGTTGGTATGTTTATAATGTTTCACTTCTCATCATCTCATGGATGGCACAGACGATTGGTCAGGTGACCAGGGCAGTATCACTTCATTTCTTCATTTCTCTCACTCATCATTGTTGGTATGCTTTATAATGTTTCACTTCTCATCATTGTTGGTATGTTTTATTGCCCTTACACTCTTTTTGCTGCGACCGAACACAGACTTGTTTACGTTTCACCAGGGGAACTGTAACAATACCAGGTTGATTACACAGGTCAGCGGTAATACGTTTATCATGTAAGTCACCTGGCCACCTTTGTTAGACACGCTCTCTATTGACACAGATGGTCGCGCACGATTGTTGAAAGGAGGGCCATATTGTCTGTCTGACAGAGCCGTCTAAAGGATGGGCGAAAACACAGGTGATAATGAGATAATAGCTTCCGCCGGCCTATACCTGTGTAATTATTACAGATAATCTGTCTGGCGAGTCAATATTGGCGGAAAGCATCTAGACAGGAAATTAGTTCATAGATGTGTTTGTGAGCTTGTACAGAGGCAAGCTGAAGTATTACAGCATTATTAGAAAGAGTTCACGCGTTGGAATTTTAAAATGTAATATTTTAAAACACGCGGGGGAAAGTATGATTTAACACCCCTACCCACATAGTGCAAAAGAGATTGGATTGGTGTAAAGTGAGAGCTGGAATACACAATGGTTCTCATTGGCAAATTCGTCGGAACTACAACCTGGTATTTCGAACTGAGAATTGGAAATATAATCTTGCAAAATCAGAGTCAGATCAGACTGCATCGCAACGTCAAAGTAGCAACTCACAGAAGCCAGAGAGAGAAGGATCGGACTAAGAATTCCTATATTTTAAGTGACAGATCAGAGTGTTTGGGCAACTTTAAAACTTAAAAAAGTAAACCCGCATTTTTAAATACGAAGACTGCAGTCCTAAGGATTCAGATCACCTGTCATAAGAGTATTTTCCCAGACCAAGTGATTCGAAAGCATCGAGACTTATAGTTGCTAGTGTCCATTCTAAACTGTGCCAGGAGATTGTGTTCCCAAAAGTTACTTTGGGGTAAGTGTAAACATTTATTTTACAAATGTGAATTTGATATGTTTTTCTTGCTAAGTGGTTATATATGAGGCTGGCAGCCTCAACATATGAAAACAGTGTATTCATAAACCACTACAGCAAACGATTGTTTCTTGCTAGTCGTACAGAAATCGACAGCAGAGGTGACCACAGACTCCGACTGGAGCAGTGATGAGTGATGATTACATCACATTTGCCTCAAGTGTATCATATCATTTTGTGAAATATATGTACCTTGCTAGTTTTAATTCAGGCAAATAATTGATTTCGTGCTGTCCAAGCACACATTACCCACAAGAATGTTGGTGATTTCTAATCATCTTCCCTAAGTTACACTGTGTATACTCAAGAATTTAACTATTCAGACTAACATTGGTGGGTGGACAGCGAGACAATGCACCTGTTAATTTGCAACCAACAAATGTACTTAGCAGAGCCATTTGTTCTTTTTATTTTATCTAAAAGTTCATGGAACTAAGCTTTCAGATCGTTCGTGGAACGAAGCTATCAGACTGTGAAGTGTCATCATCACAAAAGAATTGATGAAACCAAGGCTGCAGGACTCACTCATACCAGCTAAGTGCTTGTAAAAGGCACCAGCAAACGGACATTAAATTTTAATTTAAATCCTCAAACAAAATCTCAATGACGAAAATTGTTATTTAACTCTAAAATTCACCATCATTTCATCTCTATTTTAACATGTTAAAACTAATTGATTATTAAATTTGTTACATGTTATTTTAAAACATAACACATTTATATATATATATATATATATATTCATAATTGATTCATATTATATAGTATATAAAGCATACTATGAGCAGACATATATATATATATATCTATACCATAAATATATTAACTCTTCACAAAAGGCGACGGACCGATAAAAGTTAACAATTGCCCTGCCAAAGCAGCATTGTTCTTGACTTCGGAAATATCTTGTGAACACTCTCTGGGGATATAAGCATCATTACCCTTCTATCTACAACACTGCCAAGAGTAATCTTGTGCGAAGGTAGACATCTTTGACGACCCATGTTAGATACTCTTGCGTTTGGCCACTGGTGGACCACTACTGCAAAGCATGGGAGGCAATCCGTGACAAGAAGAGATGGATGGTCATCAGCAGCTCCAAAACAAAAAACCATGGTGATATCATGAGAGGAAAAAAGGCATCAGATTATGCTGGGAGAGCGAGTCCTGGAGCAGGTCAACCACTTTAAATACATTGGAGCTATCATAGACAGGCACTCGTAAGAAATAAAGAGGTAGAACACTAGACAACAGAAAAAAATACAGACGTGAGTGGCTTACCCAGGACTCGAACCCAGGACCTTCCATGCGACAACCCCATCTAGCTATGCAAGCGAATCACACTACGTCTGTTGTTTTTCTGTTGTCTAGTGTTCTACTTCTTTATTTCTTACAAGTGCCTGAAAACATACCGTTATGTTTGTCTAATATTTATTTACTGTTTACAGGCCTCGGGTTTCCTTTCCTTATGTGTTATAAATTTATCATAGACAGGAAGGGAGGCATCAAAGAAGAGTTGGCTGCCTGCAGTTGTGAGACTTTTTCTGGCCATAAATCAAGGATTCCTCATCAAAAGTGAAACTGGCAAGAAGACGAAGATGTCTGCATACCGGTGCAAATATATTCCAGTCTTGACTTAAGGATGTGAGTCATGGGCCAGATCCAAACCTCAGAAATTAGATATCTGAGGAAGGTGGTTCAAGTAACAATAAGTCTACAATCAGACAATACTTCATGGCCTCAAAACCCAGCCCCTGCAGACCCAAGTGGAACAGTCCTAATCACAATTGTTTGGCAATGTCTGCAGAATGGGAGAAGACTGGCTACCACAAAAATATGGCAAACCAAGAGCCAGGGATCCAGATCTCCAGGATGACCCAGAGTTTGCTGGGAGGACAACATTAGATAATCCCTGAAGGACCAAGGATTAGATTGGGACCAGGTCAGGAAGAAGACAGCCGGTAGGATAGTATTGTGCTCTCTCTGGCAAACCTCTACACCCCAGGTAGAAGAGGAACAACAAAGTAAGTATTTCCATAGATCCTTCCATCTGATGCACACATCTGTCACCTTCAACACAAAATGTCTTCTGCTATAAGTCTCTCTTCCTAATGCATTATTGAATCATCATCACCCTTCAGCTCCCCAAGGAGCATAAACCTTCTAAAAACTTAAACCAAGTCTTCCTGGTCACGTGCCATCAGCTCAAGGTCTTTCTGTGTCTTCTTCATATCTGTCTCCAGTTCTCTTCCCCATGTGTTCTGTGGTCTCTCTCTCTCTCTCTCTCTCTCTTACCCTGGAGATTCCAGAACAAGGACTGCCTTGTAATGCTGTCAACAGGTTTCCTCAGTGTATGTTCATTCCATCGCCAGCATCCTCTTCTTATGTCTCGTTCTGCTGGCACTTGTCATCAGTTCCACATTAGTGATCTTGTCATTTCACTGTAATCCTTCTATTCTATGCAAGCACCCATTTATCAATCAAAGTCTGTAGCTTTTACTGTTCCAGTTCCAATGTGATTTCAATTAAAACTGTAGCTTTTAGCATTAGTGAATGCAATGTTAATATTAACTACTTACAGTTGAAGTTAAGAATGTTTTAATTTAAGAACACTTAGAGAATTGTATTGCTGTATTTCTGGGCAGAAATGTAATAGGCAATAATGCATATTGTTTTACCCTCATGAACTAAAGATTTTGTTCATTCTTCATGCTCGAATTGCTGCTGTCGCTCATTCTCTCACACTGTTATCACCTATAACAAAAAAACAGTAACACTGTAATTTGCTTCTTAAATTTCTTCATTATAATTATTGCATTTCTTCTGAGGTGAGTGGTGTTTTGCCTGACTGACAATACTACATGTACAATAAGACTAGAAAAGACACACATTTATTATCATGTTAAGATAAATGAATCTATATCTACATCTAATACATATTAAAACATAACACATGACAGACACTGCAACGTTCATGGAATAAATAAACAAAAGAAATATCTGTAAAAACTATTCACTTGAACAAATGCAAAGAGATGAAATATTATGTTCATTTTTTTGGCCATGCTCACTCCAGACAACATTCTCATATTTTCATTCTTATTTCCTTACATAAACAAAATTAGTTAATGCAATTTTCAAATCTTTATCAATTCCCCTTGGCATGAACTCTTTAACATGAGCTAAAAATAATATAAAATTATTTCCCCTTGGTCAATTCAAAAACTTTTCTTTGTATAGATCACACTTTGTTTAGTAATTTCCATATGTCTTTCATTATGATATATCCTCAATGTCAGGTCATCTCTCACACACTTAATACCACCTGCTACAAGAAATAACAACAAAATAATAAGCACAGTATACTCAGTCACGCTTATATGTAAAATTCAAAGCATTTGTTTTTTTTTAAAGACAACATGACCTAAGTCAACTGTTTGTCAACTGTTTGTGTTTGCCCTTCAGACATAAATTATAGGACTGTTTTTTGTGCCAGGCTTAAAGCTAGTGACAGTGTTTCTCCACATAAAAAAGAGAAGATTAGAGTCAAATACCAAAATGCGCCAGTCTTTTTAAAACTATCCACATCTTACAGCATTTTTTTCCTCCTCTACCTTTGCGGCCCCCCCCCCCCCCCCCCCCCCCCCCAACAACAACAACAACAACACCAATACTTTCATCATTATTAGTTCTGTGTTGTCTAGTATAATAAAAATTAAATTATGTCAAAACTTTCAGAATATACAACACTTTCACAGCATTCCTAACTTTAACAATAAACTGCATTTTGCATAATATATCAAACTTCTGCAAATTTTAAAAATTAAACATATCTGCAATATGCCAAGCTTCAACAGTGAACAAAATGTTCACACTATATAAAACTGTCACAGTGTACCAGCTTCAACAAGAAACCAACATGGAAGAAAAAAATATTAAAAGAAAAGACTTGACAGCAGAAGTTAAAGGGTACATTGCAACTACTGAATGTAATGTTACTAACAGTAGACGTGAAGGGTACACAACTTACCATTCAATGTAAGAATAAGAACATTAAAAAAACGACATAAATAACACTAGTCAACAAATTTTCAAAAGTTATTTGTACCAGAAATTAAATATACCATTTCTTGTTGATTTTGACATGCTGATTTCAAATATCATAATGAAATTCACCAATTGGCTCTGGGTTTTTTTTTAAATGATGAATTTACATTACAGTAATACAAATAATGTATGCTTGTTTAATTCTCTGGGGTGAACAGCTAGTCTTTCTACTTGAGCATTATAAAAATTGTGGTTGCATACTCAATTAATTGATATTTCAACATAAAATGATAGAAAAAATAAAAACATTATTTAAAGTTCACATATCATGTTTTAAAAAGGCACATTTGTACCCATTCCGTCATTATTCAGTCGCTGTTCGAGCTTTCTTTGCTTGCTTCTTGTAGTCAATCGATGAGGTGTCTCTTGTCACAGTCCAACAGTAATCAGCAAGCATTGAAGGGCTCCAATTGCCTTGATACCTTGTCTCCATAGCAGCAATGTCCTGGTGAAATCGTTCACCATGCTCATCACTGACCGCTCCACAGTTTGACGTAAAGAAATCCAGATGAAAATCCAGAAAATGAATTTTCAAAGACATGTTGCAGCCAAGACTCTTATACTTCAGAAGGAGATTTTCTACAATTTCATTGTAATTATCAGATCTGTTGTTTCCAAGAAAATTGTCCACCACTGACTTAAATGCTAGCCATGCTGCTTTTTCCTTGCCAAAATACAAACTGTACGCCTTCTTAATCACTTTAGTTATATTTCGTTTTTGTGATACTTCTTCTTCTTCGTTTGCCCTGAAAAGGACGGTGGTTGCGTTGTGTCTGTTTACGCCTAAGCTGTGATATCTGCACCTTTCGGTCGACACATCCAACTTCAGCACGGCATTTTTTAGGGACCGGGTTTGCCTTCCCATTGCGATCCGCACTCACTCAGCCAGACTGCACTGCTGCAGACTGTTTCCAGGACCACCACGTGGAGGTGGAGTGCGGTCTTGACCAGCTCTGGTTCGCTGGTCCTGATGCAAGCAGTACAGCTATGGGTCGCTGACCTCATTCACTATTGCTGCATCTTGGGGTCCTGTTTTTGTGATACAAATGTCACCTCACCACATATATAACAGAAATTATTAGCACTGTTCACACATGTCCTAGGCATTTCTAACTAGGATACTTTTGATAAGGACAAATGCACTAACTAATGGCAAAATTTTATCAGAGATAAGATATTTATACACAAATGTGATGTAATCATAGGTAGGATTGCATCATCAACTTCTAGTTACATTTTTATTGGTCATTAGAAAAAATTATGCAATCGCCCACAACAGTTGCATCATATATATAAATTGACCATAATTAAATAAATTAGTAGCATATATCTTGAAAACTAGAGCCAATCAACATTTTTTAATGTCATTTTCGTTTTTAGCACACCAAAATTAGTTAAGATCAGCTATTTTCATTTCTGGTACATTTTGGTTGTTGACTAGTGTAATATAAAGATTTTAAGGACTACGGCTTAGCAAAATATCATGCACAATCAAGAAGCATACAAGGAAATCGTTTGAGGCCACAGATTGTGGTTTTCAGAGAATAACATTCAGAATCCCCACAGACAACTGGATAAGACCAATAAGAATGTCCCAACTAAGGAAAATGTGCAAAAAGAAGTTTTACTTATAGACACTCATTCTATAAATGAACAACAACTGTACAAATAGACACTTCATAAATGAACAACCCCTGTGCAAATAGACACTCACTAAGACAATCGATATTCAATAAACCTACAAGGCAGTTCTGTGCCCTGAAATAATTATCAACTTGAAAACTGTTCAACAAAAATAAATGCAAATATGAAGTTTCACATTATAACATGAAGCTGTAAATATGTAGGGTAATAATTGTATTTAGAGTAACACACACACACACACACACAAATACACTAATTGATGAAAGGTAGACAACTGCTTCAATTAACTCTTGCATTGTCTCCCCTCAGCATTGCACAATGGAAAGGTTTGATAAACTGAACAATAAATCTTCAACTTTAATATTACAACAAGGAAACAAATTGGGATCTTTAACCAAAAATCTCTCAAGAATTCTGTACATGTTTATAATACAGCTATCTGTTATCTCAGAAACAATGTATTTCTTAAAATAAAAACAAAATAATCTCAGTAAAAACCAGGCATATGTCAACTGATACAAATGCTACAAGGTAAAGCAGTAAATCAGGGTAAATGATTGATTTTGATAAAAACTTAGAAATCTTGCATAATTAATTACTTCAA
The DNA here is from genome assembly GCA_024509875.1 of Oreohelix idahoensis. Classification (NCBI taxonomy): domain Eukaryota; kingdom Metazoa; phylum Mollusca; class Gastropoda; order Stylommatophora; family Oreohelicidae; genus Oreohelix; species Oreohelix idahoensis. The sequence continues at coordinate 644,648 of JAMPIV010003699.1, forward strand.
GGACACGCAGAAGTGTACTTAGCTAACCAAAAAAAAAAAAAAATTTATTTGACAATCAACGTAGAAAACATAAGAGTTCCAAACTATAAAATTTGATTTTTATTTAACATTATATTTTCCTCACACAACTTTGTCAATCACTTTGATTGTAATTAACAGATATTAGTAACAATTTCCTGTAAGTCTTTGTTGTCATTTGTCAGGGCAGCATCTTAAAGTGTGTCTGCTTACTGCAGTGAGATAAACTAGGACTGGCTGTAGTTCTGTACTTCATTTGGTTATATATTTATAAGATGAGTAAACAGAATACCATTAAAAAAAAATAAATAAACAGTAAGTTACAGGACATGAAAAAAAACATACACAAGAAATTAATAAAAGCTCTTTTTCATCTCATTAGGAGCTCAGGACCACGACCGCTGTTAGCCATTTTGCAGAAAGCCACATCAAAGCATTTCATGTGTTCTTATAGTGCTGGTTTCTGTAGCTATTTATTTTATATCATGAAGTTAACCAAACCCCCCTGACAACATGCCTGGTGGTAGCCATAGCCTAATACCTTCTTTGTCACCTCAGAGACTTCCAGGAACCACATTAAGTTAATATCTTCATCAATTCCCTTTTATGGATTCACCACTGCAGCGGGCTCCCTTGTAGGAGACCTGCATCAAGGCACTCATCCGCTCTTGTACATGAGAAGGTTGCCAGCCACATACACAAGCTCGTATTAGTCACCTTTTATTAGTCACCTTTTATTAGTCACCTTTTATTATATGCTTGAGGCAACAGTGGTCCTATTCTATCTTTGTCTCCCCAGAGACCCCCCCCCCAGGGACCACAGCTAATGTACAAGCACAAAAATAAACTATTAATTTGTCCAAACCAGTCAAAAATGCAACAGCGTATTTATTTCACATATAACATAATACTGACAATAAGCTAACACTAACATGATGTAAACAATAAAAACATACTAATACAGGACTATGGGTTTAAATAACATATTAATACATCAAAGGACTCACAACAGAAAAGAAAATTAATGTCTCCTTAAACACATCACTTAAATAGCTTGAATGTTTCAAGGAAGTATATTCAAAATAAAGCTTCCTTATAAGCTTTCCTCTAATAATTTTTAATATGAACATTATATACTTAACGTTTTGAGACACTTCAAAGTCCCATTTTTAGCTTACTCATATAAAAAAAAAGGTAACGGATCCTGTTACATGTCCACTGAGACATATTGGGAATATGGTGTTAAGCCCATATTTTCTTGACCATCACCACACTAGTGGTGATGTGGTCAGCATCACCCGGCCGCCGTAACCTTCCCAGAGTTGCTCTGGTACCCAATTCGTGAGGCTCGGTTGACTCCGGAGCCATTTGTGGTCTAAAAATTCCAATCTCAACTGGGGATCGAACCATGGACAACAGAGCTAGGAAGCCAGTGCACTAACCACTGCGCTATCGCAGCTGCATTACTCATATAAGCCCCACTTACATTTATTTTAATATGAATATTACATACATAATGTGTTGAGACACTTCAAAGTCCCATTTTTAGCTTACTCACATAAGCCTTCCACAAATTTTTTTTTTAATATGAATATTACATACATAATGTGTTGAGACACTTCAAAGTCCCATTTTTAGCTTACTCACATAAGCCTTCCACAAATTTTTTTTTTTAATATGAACATTACATATATATAATGGTTTGAGGTACCTCAAAGTCTCAAGGTAAGTTTCCTCATTAGCCTTCCACTAATATTTTCAATCTGAACATTACATACATATTGGGTTGAGACACTTCAAAGCCCCATTTTAAGCATACTAATATAAGCCTTATGCTAATATTTTTAATAAGAACATTATATGTGTAATAGTCTGAGTTTGAGTTAGTTCCATTGCAAATAGACGTGAGATGTAGTAGCATTATAGTTACTTTCAAATACTTTCTCTTGAGAATTAAAAAAAATATTATTTTTAAAAAAAAAACCCAAAAAATCAGTGAAAGATACTTTCAGTATTTCACTGTAACAGCAACCTAAAGAAAAAAAATTAACATTATACTTATAAAAGTTTGTGACTATTCAAAGTCCCAATGGTCATAGACATAAGATCTAGCAGCATCACATATTCCTTTCAAATATCTTCTCTTTAATAAAACAAACAAACAAAGACAATAGTGAAAGATACTTTCAGTATTTACTTGTACTTTATTAACATCCTAAAATAAAAACATAATGTTACACGTTACGTATAATGGTTTATGACTTTAAAATCCCATTGTAAATAGCCATGAGATGTGGGCAGTGTTTCACATTTGAAATATTTTCTCTTCCCATATAAAAAAAACAAAGAGAGAAAGATAATTTGTGATTGTTACATTTACTTTACTAACATCGTAAAAAAAAAAAAAAGAAGAAATTATCTTAACGTTCCCATATTATGGTTTGTAACTATTAAAAGCTCCATTCAATATAGACATAAGATGTAGGTATTGTTACACATTCTTTTGAAATGCTTTCTTTTCTTTAAAAAATCAGACAAAAACCAAAAAGATGATATAGTGAAAGATAACTGTCAGTATTAACCTACAATCACAATAGGCCAAACACCTATTTTTCTTAACATTTGATTGGATGTTCACCCTGAGAGTCTTTGTGCTCCCTGGGAAACTTTTACACCCAATGGCAGAAGAGGTAACAACTAAGAAGAAGAAGATTAACCTACACTTTTGTAACAATCCAAAATAAGAACTTAATATTTATAGCAAAACAGAATAAATTCACGTTAACAAAATAAAAGTTCCTCTTAAATTCAACAAAATAAAAGTTCCTGCTAAATTCAACAAAATAAATGTTACTGCAAATTCAACAAAACAAAAGTATATCATTTCTGCTATCACAGGAAACTGCAATGTTCCAGGTTGTCTAAAAACTGATTAGTCTGGATTGGCATGAGGTAACTACATACATCATGCTTTGACACAACAAGACTCTAATATAAGTATCTCATTATTAAAATATACAAGAAATAACAACTATTTTCTATAATATATTAGTTGTTTGGCATTCTATTGTAACTTTCTCCAGGCCCTCTCAGATGTCAGTAGGTCTTTACATACTTGTTTGGTTCTTCTAAAAACCAAAAATGAGGAGAAATGTTAAAGATGACAACAGTAGTCTCAATAGTTAAATCAGATCATGAGCTGTCTCCACATCAAATGATCCCAAGCACTATTTATCTCTTGCTCTGGTAAACTATTTTTCTGCTCGTATTCATGATAATTTTAACCCATTCACAGCACTAGGGCATGCTGCTCTGGTAAACTATTTTTCTGCTCGTATTCATGATAATTTTAACCCATTCACAGCACTAGGGCATGCTGCTCTGGTAAACTATTTTCTGCTCGTATTCATGATAATTTTAACCCATTCACAGCACTAGGGCATGCTGCTCTGGTAAACTATTTTTCTGCTCGTATTCATGATAATTTTAACCCATTCACAGCACTAGGGCATGCTGCTCTGGTAAACTATTTTTCTACTCGTATTCATGATAATTTTAACCCATTCACAGCACTAGGGCATGCTGCTCTGGTAAACTATTTTTCTGCTCGTATTCATGATAATTTTAACCCATTCACAGCACTAGGGCATGCTGCTCTGGTAAACTATTTTTCTGCTCGTATTCATGATAATTTTAACCCATTCACAGCACTAGGGCATGCCGCTCTGGTAAACTATTTTTCTGCTCGTATTCATGATAATTTTAACCCATTCACAGCACTAGGGCATGCTGCTCTGACGTAAGCATTTAACCTTTTATTTCAGATTTGCAGCAAACAGCTATGTTTCTATGCATGCCAATATCATTTTTTTATCTATTGTATTATTTCTCTTTTTATTTCTTATTAATTTTTTTTCATAATCTTGTTTTATTTGTTTTGTTTTATACAAATGTTCTCCATTCTTTTGAACATCCACATTTCAATGGCTTCACTTCCTTCTTCACGTTAACATTTTTTTTACATTATACAATAATGAAGAGTATATGTAACACGTGATAGCTTTGATTTGTCATTTCTTTGTTATTTCTGCATCTCATATAGTTACATGAATATTTATGACAATTCCTATTTTGTTTTACTTCTATTTCCCGTCCATATCCTCTGTTACTATGTGTTCAAGACATAAAAAACTTTTTCACTTGTTCTAGTATCTCTCTACTTATTCATATGTTCAATTTTTATGTTCAGACAAAATGTGTCAATGATTCAAAAGAGTTGTGGATCCCATCTCATTGCAACATCCCCAGCAATGAAGAGGGTGACAGATTGGCAAAGGAAGGTGGAAAGTTACCTCAGCCTGATACAAGCTTAACTTTTGAAGAGACAAAGACTTTTATCACAAACAGAAACAAATGGGATGCAAAGCATCCTGGCCATACACAAAATGATGCATATTACCAGATCAGCAGAAGTGAACAAGTGGTAATCTTCAGAATCTGCATCGACTACAACAGACTGAGATACCATCTATTCAACAAGCTAAAGATAGGAACTATAGATGAGTGTAAATGTAGGACCAATAAAATGACTGCCAAATATCTGCTTCAAAGATATGCAATGTATGAGGAACATAGAAAGCACACATGGCTGTCACCAGTACCATTCCTAAAAAAACTCTATGAAGATGCAAATAGCATTAAACTGACCAATGCTTTCTTTGAAAATATTCAAGCAGACGTCTGAGTGTACGAAGAACAAGAATTTATTTTGCATTTGTTTTCCTCTGTATTAGATGTCCAATCCATATTTGCTGACTCTGTTTTTTTTTTTTAATACATTGTTCTGCTAATTTGTATACGTTGTTCTGCTAATTTTAATAATCATATTCACATTCAGCAATGAATAACAAATCTATGTTTATTATTTGGCCATTGTTGCTTACTCCTGACATTTCTTCAATCTGTTTTATTTCCTTTGTATTTGTCAAACATGTAAGGGGACAGTAAGGTGAAAAGCACACATCTTTATTATGTTTTAATATCAGTACTTGTTGAGTAATTCTTGTCAACCTTGTTGCTGAATTTTTGTTTTGAATATATATGTCTTGTTAGTCTGATATCATTCCCATCCAAAACATACCAGATTAATGAAAATTTGTAAATAAAGCAGGAAATAAACAAAATAAGTAGTACTTATATTAACATGCAATGAAATCTGGCACAGTGACCTAATAGTTCACTGTTGTAATAATCTAAAGAAATTAAGAAAGTGTCTTCAGAATTCATGTTTTAGGAAAGTGGATTTCACCAACAGCTGACGCTCAGTGATAGTGAATCAAGTCAAGGACAGTGGACTACTTCCTTTGTGCAATAACTTCTTTCAGGTCATCCTCATTACTTTATTTTAGCTGCCCACTGACTCTATTATTGTGCAAAATAAAATATAACACAATATGAATGTTCATATGACTACATTATGAAGACTTTTAAACTTAACATAAACAATTGTATTTTGGCTAAACAGTTAACACAAATAACATGCTGGGGAAACAACAAATTTGGTGACAGCATAAACATATGTTAAAGAGTAAACATATTGATTGTACGCATGCTGGCTAAGAAATAAACATGCTGACTATGTGCACTTTGGTTACATACTGGCCATGTGTATTTTGAGTAAATTGTAAACATATTACATGTATCAGCGTTGGTTAATATGTAAACTTACAGAACCTGTGTACTCTAGATAAAAAGTAAACATGCTGACTGGGATTAATGATAAAGAGTAACCATGCCGAATGGGATTAATGATAAACAGTAAGCATGCTGAATGGGATTAGTGATAGACAGAAAACATGCTTCTTCCTTAACACATTAACTACCGCAAGCCACTGTCAGCGGCTCACAAAATAATCACATTTGGACCGCAAGCCACTCACAGCGCCAATCTAATTTTAGTAATAAAACGAATGAAAAATGTACTAAAACACTCTCTGATCTGGTTCGAGATTTTAAGTTGCCACCGGAAAACAAATTCCCAAAGCATGGTTGTTGTAGAACACTGGAAAATTGATATTATGTTCATATTTTTCAGCGTTTTGGGTTAGTTACCAAATCGTGTAAAACTGTTTACCGCGGCAACTAGTGATAGGACTACAAAAAATGCGTGTACATCTCGTCTAACGGCTGAATAGGATAGAAACGTGGTTCAACAATTGACTGGTAGATCTAGCGACGAGGACAAGAGTGAAAACGGTGTGCACATTGATTGAAATTGTGATTTTGATAGAGATGGGGCGCAAGCAGTTATAATTGTGAAAATATTGCAAGTCCTCGGCCATCGGATGGCCGTTAAATAGCAACAACCTCTATTAGAGTTACAACCAGTGTTTATTGTAATAGTACATTCATTTATCTTTAAAATGACGTGTAATTCATAAAAATCTGTAAACAATTGCGAAAACTACAGCTTACTTTGTGCAAACACCTACATGATGAAAATGGGAAAAAAATTTAATTCGGCCACAGTGTGTTTTTCAATTCAGTAGTTAATGTGTTAATAGTCCTTTTCTGTGATAGTTTTTAAATATCTTGTTTTAAGAAATAAATAAACTGAATAATTTAGTAAGGACTGAATAAAAATTACGGTAATATTCTTTGCTCCCTTCTAGTCAAAAACAAAATATTTACATTATAGACACTGGAAATGAAACAATGCATTAAATATGCAAAACACTTGTTATTATGACAAATAAAAACAAAAACTAGATAATAATCACGATTTTATGTTTGACATTGGACATGTGAAAAAAATCATATTGCAACCTTATTGAAACAAATATAACCATACCAAAAACGAGAAAAGCAGACACACATCAACAAAATCAACAATATTATATTTTTATGATACATGTTATTGCATTAATTAAATATTCAATCTTACTCTTCTTTTCCCATCTTCTTTTCTTCTTACTGAAGACTCCAAAACTTGGAGATTCTTTGCTGCAAAACAATCCTTCCATTTTTTAATTCTCATATCTGGCAGATTTATTCCTATATTGTTCAGTTAGTTCATGCAACAAATTTCTTGCATTAGGATAGCTCAGAAATATATTAATACACTCAAAACTGTAATGAATTTGCCATTCAAGTATATACTTTTTGACACTTGTTTTCTGTGATGCGTAACTTTCAACCATCATAAGTCTTTTAATAAGTGGATACTTTTGACTGCTGTAAAAAACAACCATAAAATACTAAAATGCATGCATGTCAATAGACCTGCATAAAAACATGGATTTCAGATAACACTGGTCACAATTTAACAAAACAATTTATCTCAAAACAATCAAATAGAGTCAAGATTGATTGGGACAGTAAGATGATTTCTAAATTTTACGTGTGCTTTCAATAGAAAGTGAAAGCACAAATAAAGTGGATTAACATCATTAAATGCACTCATTGCGATTTGGTATTTATTTCAAAAATACTCTCCAAAAATTGACAGCAACAAGTGATTTTGATGAATAGGTGAATGGAAAAAACAGAAATACTGGCTAGAATGACAGCAAATGTCATTAATGACACATTAAAATTTTTTAAAAATGGTCTTATCAGCAAGAACCATAAAGCTTGTTACACTGAATAATAATAAGAGGCAGAAGTCAAAAACAAATCAACAAAAATAAAGAAGGAGAGGTGAATAAACAAATGAGGGTCAGATAGATGAAACAATATATGCAATATGTACATTGCCAAACAGGTAGTGCGATACAACTAAATAATTTTGATTGAATGGATACAATGAAACATGTTAAACAAAATGTACAAATAATCATTAAGAATAACAGCCAAACTAAGCTAGAAATTTAGACAATTAAATTATCAGATTTGCTCAAGGGTATTTGTACAACTTCAACATAATTAGAATAAATAGAATCACATTATATTGTATTAGTTACCACCCCTTTATAAACTGTACTAGACAATTATGCCCCACTGTCTGAAATGCTCAAGGAAGGTCATGTTTAGGTTTTCAGATTTTTTTAGGTTTTAAGATTTCGCTGAAAGTAACCCGAGTCGCCCAAAGTAACCAGAGTCACCCAAAAAGTAGCCCAAATCGGCCAAAAATCAGTTTAAAAATTGCCCAAAAGTTGGCCAAAAATACTTTCGATTTTTGGAATATTTCGGTTTTCGGATGTTCAGACTCTGTGTTACTGACCGGTACTATCAAAATTGTTCCTCAATGTGTGTCAGCTTCTCACCTTTTATTCCACTGACATTTCTGTGGTTCTTGTCATCAGTTCCATACTGGTGATCTTGTCGTACTTTTTCAATCCTTCTATTTTCAGCAAGCAACAACAACATGGACAAATATATTGGCAAATACTGTCGAATTTGGGGGGTAGAGAGGAGGGTGAAGGTTGAGGTCTATTCTGGGACTACATGTCTGGCTTCTAAACTTTGACCCCAACCCACTGCATATTCTTATGCTATTATTCCTTAAATTAAACTTTATGTATCTGTTCTGCTCAGACTGGCATTTACTTCGTTTGTAAAGACACTGCTTGCTTCTTTGTTTCCTTCTATACCAGTATGTGAAGGTGCCCAAGCTAACAGAACTGAACACTCTGTTATATAAATATGTATTCATTCATTGTCCTTCAGCTCTCTGTGAAGCATAAGCTTTCAACAAATTCAGGACAAGGCCTCCCTGTCCTGTGCCATCTTTCCAAGATCTTTTTTGTTTCTTAATCACTTTCAAGTCTTGTCTCCAACTCCTTTCTCCACGGATCTCCAGGTCTCCCTCCATTTCTTTCACCCTGGGTGGACTTCAGAACAAGGACCAAACTGCAAAGTCATCAACTGTAAATACTATCAAATGCCAGTGTCTTCTGCACACCTCCTGCTCCACTGGCACCTATCTGGCCTTTTCCATGAATTTGACATTTTCGTCCCATTTAAATTATATTCAGTGCAATTACTTATCCACAAAAAGTCTGCAACTTCTCGGCTGTCATTTTAGCTGCTCTTCATAACCCCAAAGCCACATTAAGAGCACTACACTGACACTTGAGCTGAAAACTCCCATTCACAAGCCGGACATGATTTCCATGCACTCCCAAGTGCAATGAATGCTTCTCTTGCCCCCTGCATTTCTATCCTGATACTACTGCCCATTTCTCCAACTTTGTTCATGGCAGTGCCAAATATGTTAGATATAAACATTTTCTCTGCTATAACCAGGCTACTGAAGTTTTGTATGTTCCTAATGGTTTGAGTGAGTCTGTTAAAATTGTTAGTTTCTTTGAAGGCTTGTTAGAGAAAACTTCTAGTGCTTTCATTATTTTCACTAAACTCAATTCCAGTCAAAATGAACATCACTATAGAAGTATCACCTGGTTCCAGTCCGAAACAGTACATCTCTACAAGTGCCTCTGCCAATAGATGCTTACTGCATAAGCAACACTTGAGCATAGTCAAAGTCAGAATGTCTCTAAAAGTGCCACCTGACTCTATAGTCATACTTTATACTGTAACACCTCTTATGAGCGGACTAATAACAGGAGTGGGTGGTCCAATGATGCCAACTGTTCTGTACTTCAGAATTATGTAAACCTAAACAGCCATCAAAACTGTAATACAGTATGAGAAAAGCAATACACTGTTGCTCCATGTGAGTGTCAGTGTAGACTGAATGCATGTCCGTAAGTGCCACCTAGCGGCCGCTTCACTAATTAAGTCAAGAAAGCTAATTTTAGCATCAACAAATTTTGTTTATAATTCCTAAATCCAAACAAACGAAGCCTGTTCATAGGAGATTTCAGAGTACTTCTCCGTGGGCATATGTTCTAGTACTTTATTTTCATTCAGTGTAAAAACTAACTAGAATGTCCAATCACAACCATTCCTTAAAATATGTCACAGCTTTAGTTCATAAAGATATAACCTGTTTTAATCAAACTTAAATTTCCTGCTAATCATATCTACACAGTTGCCATTCTATGTTGAAACATATTACTATAGTATATTTTTTCATGACAATAAATGCACTAATAAGAGGGCATAAACTTCTAGGTCTATGTTAAGGTTGAAAAAAACAACAACTGGGAAATAGGAAAAAACAGGGCCAGTCAAAAAAGCTGGACTTGATGGTTGACAGGAAAAATGAAAACCACATAAAATAAAAAAATATATCCAAAATCTAACACAGTGCGCCGGTTGGTATTTTATAATTGGTGGTCTGTGCATCTTTAGGTCAGCCTGCAAACTATGTCAAAGGGATCTGTGCAGGCCTTCATTAATTCTGACTGCATCATATTTGAGTATGTATGTGACACTTTACATGCCTTTTCTTTTAATATGTGTCCTTATCTATTCTACATGTATATGCTACTCTGGTCACCAATGTGGAAGTGATGACAAAAACCAGACAAGCGCCAGTGGAACAAGAGATGAGAAGACGACGCTGGAGATGGACAGGACACACATTGAGGAAACCTGTCGATAGCTTTACCAGGCAGTCCTTGTTCTGAAATTCCCAGTTTAAGAGAAGCAGAAGAACGAGTACACTGAGATAGACATGGAGAAGAATACTGGAGACAGAAATGAACATGAGGAGTAAGACATGGAACGACCTTGAGCTGATGGGACACGACAGGTGAACGTGCCATGTGTTGGCTGAAGGCCTACAGTCCTTATAGCGCTGAAAATTAATGAATGAATATGCTACTAGAGACATTATTGTGGATGGGCAGTCTGCAAGATTTGTAGCACTTGTTAAGTGATTTTTTTTTTTTCTCTCTCTCTCTCAAGGGATCAGTGCTCACCAAAACATTGAAAAATATGTGTTCTCTAAAACATTGAAAACACTATGCTATATTGAGAGTTGCTTCTTGAGAGCCAGAGGTCGAATAAGCAATAGGCTTAAAAATAAGATGGTTAGAAATCCCCCCCCCCCCCCCCCCCCCCCCCCCCCCCCCCCCCCCCCCCCCCCCCCCCCCAACTAAAATGGACTTTACTAATCATCAATTTCATCATCATGACCACCAGTGCCATTGTGGTCTCCCTGTTCATCACATGACACCTTCATCCTCTTCACCTTGGCTCGGTGATTTTTGAACCATAGCTGAACATTCTTTGGCTCTAGCTTTGGAAACTTGTGTCTGTATTCACATTTATTGAGTTCCTCGCAGTACTTGTCGATCATGAATGCCGAAGGATGTGTATCCTCTGTAAACCATTTTTCCAGTTTTGGAATTTCCGTTAAAGGGTCAATGAAGACACGTGTTCGACGCTTGCGGGGCTCTGAGTTGTGACGATGATGGGCTTGCTGAGGTGACTGCTGCGGGTGGTGTGAATGATGATGGTTTAACTGGTTTAGGGACTGCTGCATGATGGATGGAGAAGGGAGAGGACTCCTGGCGTCTATATGGGCAGTACAATCTTGGGCCTGTCTGAGAGACAACTGAGACAGGTGGGAGGTGTGTGTGGTGGCTAGTGATGTCGGTGGGGATGTTGAGAGGGAATGTGGTACAGCAGGTTGGGAATAGAACCTTGGATCCATTGGGTAATAAGCCATAGCTAGTGAAGATGTTAGCTGTGGAATGTGTAACGGCTGTCCCATCTGGGCAAGGGACAAGGCAGCCATATTTGCTGCTGTCAGACGAGAAACATTGTTGTGCATGGCAGACGCATAGTCAACCACTGCTGCAGCTGCAGCATTCTGCTTCATCCTTAGCTTGAGTTCTTCCTCAGAGTTATAACTGTCGTTCGTATTGTCATCATCATCATCATCATCATCACTTGAGTCAATCTTACAATCAATTTCTTTCTTCACTTGACCCAGTTCCAAACCTGAGTCTCGGGATGTATGACTTGAGTGTCTGTAGGTTTTTCTAGAATTCTGATGGATTAAGTACTCATCGTTCTCATGTTTGATTTTCAAACCCACAGAAAATTTATCCACTGCACAGTCTCCATTTTGAATAGGGGTGGCAGGGTTAGAAAAGTTACTGTCAATGTCCTCATGCTTGCTGGAATGTTCTATTTCACTTGTCCCTGATCCTGACCTATAGGGTGACACTCTGTAGCCATTGTGATTGCTTATCTTGTTGCTACTGTTATTATTAAAATAAATATCATCAGATCGCAGAGGAATTTCCTGTCGCATTTTGGAAGCCACATCCAATAGTGCTGGAAATCTAGGTGGGCAGTGGGGTTTCTTTTTTTTCAAGATATTCCCTTGACTTTCACATTCAGAAGATGCAGATGATGATTTTGTTGGGGATGGAGAAGTTGTAAGTGATAGAAAATGATTCTCTTCCTTCTCTTTTTCATTGCGTATTTTGGATATGTCTGAGGATGGACGTTTCGTGAGAGACAAATCATAAGGCTCATCAATATCTATTCCAGATGTTAAACTTTCTCTGTTGCCAGCTTTACCTCCTGCACCAGATACAAGATGAGGATAAGGATGAAAAGGAATCATATATACAGCATTTTTGTTTGGGAGGAAAGGTGGAAGTGAGTCGGTTGTTGAATTTCCTGATTCTGCAGAATTCATGTCCATATTTTCCTCATTCTCAAAGGAATCATCAAGAACCCTAGTTGCCCTTCTCTGTGCGGCTCTGGCATTTTTGAACCAGTAGATAATATTTGTTAGATCTAGGGGTCTCCTTCCTTTTCTGGACTCTAATCCATTCAGCTCAAGCATGAACCTCATCATCTGCTCTCTGGTTGGATGCTGGTTGGAGCTAAACCATTTCTGAAGACGAGGAATCTCATGCTCAGGGTCAAATGATGTCCTGATTCTAGTCTTCCCTGGCATCAAGCCAATGTATGGGTTTGAATGATGACTTTGAAGTGTTGAGGGAATATTACCTTCACTTGGTGACCTTGAAAATTTATACAGCTCTGACTGTAAACAGTTTTTGTCTGGAGTTTTATCAATAGACTTTTTATTTCTGTAGAGGCTGTCTGATTCCTTATGGCCATGAAGAAAGTGATTAGGGTGCAGGGCTTTTTGAGAATCTGTAGAAGCTTTAGAGAAGTTCTCAGAGTCATTAATCGGCTGTTCTTTCTTTATGTCAAGATTTAAGGGAGACAATCTAGATAATGGTCCAGGATGTTGTTGGTCTGGAGCTGACTGGACTTTCATGTCTGATGCCAGTGTTGGGGTCATCTGAGATGAGGCTGCTGATAAATCTGATGACACAGGTGTTTCTGGTGTCACTATTGCTTGCAAGGAGGGTACAGACGATGACTTTTCTGACTCTAAAAGTGTGGGACATGGACAATTCTCAGACAGTGATGAGTTACTTATCTTCTGCCGCAGATACCAGTCATTGAATGAGGAGCAGATATGTTCGGAGATGCTCGGGTTTATCCCTCCTGTTGAAATGGCTTCAAGAAGTGGCTGCAAGAAAGACGTATTATTTATTATTACACATTCTGTACAAAAAATATTTAACTATAAATACATCATCTGTGCTTGACATTATTATTACTTATTATTATTACCACTCAGCTCCCCAAAGAGCATAGGCCTTCAACAAATGTGTGCCAGGTCCTCCTGGCCTGTGCTATTCACTCAAGATATTTCCATACTTGCTCTATCCTTTTCATTTCTGTCTCCAGTTTTCTTCACTGTGGGTTTTTGATCTCCCTCTTCTCTTACCCTGGGGATTCCAGAACAAGGATAGCCCTGTTATGCTATCAACAGGTTTCCTCAATGTGTGTTCTATCCATTGCCAGCATCTTCATTTAATTTCCTGTTCTGCTGGCACCTGTCTGATTCTTATTATCCGTTCTACATTGGTGATCTTGCCATGGCAACCATTTATGAAAGTCCATAACTTCTTAGTTCTTGTGTTTGTTCTTCATGTTTTAGAGTTATACAATAGGACTGACTTGACATCTGCACTGAAGATTTTGTTTTTTTTGGTGAGTGTTGGAATTGATTTCTATTGATGATGCTTGATATGACTTTTTTAAAATCAGATGAATCAAAAATATAATATTGAATCCACATGCCCTGTGTTATCAAGCACACACAAATAATTTTATTTTTAAAGTATCTATTTATGTATTTATTTTTTAAAGTAATATAATTATGAGTATTTCAGATATTAAAAATGCATGCAATTAAAATTATCTACATTTTTCACACCATATACATTAATTACTCGTATAACTCATCAGGGGCTTAACAGTATATTTTTATCCATTTTTTTATTTTATTTCACATGCGTTGCTGTCTCAGTAATCACATCATCAAAGCCACAAAACAATTATTCTGATACAACCTGGATAAAAGGACAGAAGCACACCAGAAGACAAGACGATAAATGTATTCATAAATTAGCTTTGTGGCTCTGAGTTAGCACACCAAAAAGACATGTGCACCATCATAGCGGGAAGACGCTGGAATTGGGTTGGCCATTTCCACAGAAAAGTCCCTGACACCATCACCAGAACTACCCTGCTATAGACTCCAGAAGGAAAGCGACAGCAGAGATGACCAAAAGCTATCTGGCTGAGAACCGTGTAGGCAGAGATGACGAAAAGCTATCTGGCGGAGAACCGTGTAGGCAGAGATGCAAAGCATGAACCAGAACTGGGACACCACATGAAGGATGGCTGCTGACCAAGTAAGGTGGAGACAGTTTATTTCTGCCCTGCAAGATACCACCAGGCGAGATGGTCACTGATTGCTTTGTCAGTCAGCAGTCAAGGACCAACAAACAAAAAGAATAAATCAGCTTGAGAAGATGCACATACAACAATCTGGATCACTATGCCCAGGATAAGAAGGTGCAGAGAGATCTAGTTGAACGTCTATGCTCCGTAGGGAGTAATCAATGTTTATCCTTCCTTGAGAAATGTTTAATTTACTTGCATCCCAGTCCCATGGACTAGATCCTTCTTGCACTTTCAATGTCATGGTATAATACATGGTAAATTTCATCACAAAATCTTTTCAGCACCACTTAATTCCATTTTTATTTAACTGATTAGTTTGGTTTTTAAGGACGATCTTCATTGCACACAAACAACTCCATCAGTGCTCCGATCTCCTTCCTTAGATCACAGAGGATTTCAGCACAATGTATGAACTCTGTAGCACCGGTATGGATCCCAATGTGTGTATACAGGAATAGCACATTCTATAAATATTTTTGTTGTTGGTAGGTTTCATAGTTTTTTTAAATTTTGCCATGGCAGCAGCCTTATGGCCTACTCTTTACGATTTCCAACTGTCAAGGGATTTTTAATGTGCGCAAGTTGCACACGGGAACTCTTTATTTTTCGCCCTTATCCGAGAAGGCTAGGCATCCACTGAGAAGGCTAGGCATCCAATCTCACTACCCAGGAGATCGGGGGGAGTATGACATCATTAGGAACAACTGGTTCTGAAAACAATTTCCATCAATTATATTCCCTGTGCTGGGAGCGAACCCAGTACCTTTAGAATTAGAGATGGATGCCATACCTCTTAGCCACTCTGACCCCCCTTTTTATTTAAGTGAAGAAACCCTTTAAGCATCAACAATACTTGATTAACTTTTTGTGGTAAATATTTTTACAGGATGGGGTAACCAGCCGCATGCCCAACCATCCTTAGTTATTTTTTACATGCCTGGTAAGGTACAGTGTGAGGAAGCCTTTTGATAGCATTGGAAGGCAGTATTTGTTCTGGAATCCCCAGAGAAAGAGAGGCAGAGGTAGACCAAAACACACGGAGAAGAGAACTAGAGACTGAAGTGAAAATGATGAGTAAGACGTGGCAAGAACTTGAGCTGATGGCACGTGACAGGAGGACATGGCATGTGTTTGTTGAAGAGCTGTGATCCTTGTGGAGCTAAAGGGTATTGATTGTTTGATTGACTGATTGAATACTTGATTTTTAAAAACCAAAGATACCAAGATATAACCTTTCTGCCCTTAACCTCCCCTCAACCAGAAATTACTCTTATCCTCCTTGACAGATAATCTGTCTATCATATCAACATCTTCACCTCGTTGGCTAGATTCCATTACTTCTTTTCTCAGTCAACCCTTTTTACATTTTTTTTGTATTTGTTTGTTGTTTATCCAATTTGCCTATTCTTCTTCTTCTTTGTCATGTACTCTCAAATAAACACATCTATCTCTCTTATAAAGGTGGAAGTCTGTCTCAGGCTTCTCTCATCACCATACTTTATCTATATAAGCGGGGAGGGGGGGGGGGGGTTAAAAGAAACAACTGATATAAGGTTTTAAATAAATACCCCATAGAACAAAGATAACAATGTAGATAAACCATAACAGGTCATAAGGGCACAATAACAGAATCTATGAATCTTGTGAAGCTGACACAGTGTTGTGGAGTGTGGCGTGTGGCTAAACAAATTTCCGACTCTGATTATTTTGTTACTAGTCATATGGCATAAAAAACTTGAGTCGGAGTACACTAAGACAAGACTGACTCCACAGCCCTGAGCTCACACAAGCCACAACAAAATAATGTATGCATTCAAACCAGTGGGTGTTCCTTATGGAGCACGGAGCAACCACTAATGCTGGCCCCTTTACAGAAAACCTGCTTGAAATCCCTAAATGCTTTTGTAGAGGTAGTTTTTGTAGTAATCTGTTTCAAATGCTGAGGTTGCCAGCCAATAGCTGCAGAAACCAAAAATGCATGAGCACGTGGATGGCTTTATGCCAGGTGGCCTGTGGTAGTGGTGGCTCCATGAGGAGTAAAAAAAAAAGGAGAAGAAGATATCAAACACACACACAGCTATTCTACGACCACATATGCAGACTCACAAACAAGCATACAGATTGATAGTCTAATCCAATTTATTCACCATCATAATTTTCCATTGCACTCCTTACGGAGCATAGAATCACTTTTGCATCTGGTCCCCTTGTAGGAAGTCTGTACCAAGCATTCACACACTCTTGCAGCAGTAGTTTCTGTAGCATACAAACCTGTAAGCCACCCTATACAGTATTAACATAGTACACATGACTGCACACTGCTCTTTCACACAAAAATGGCTAACCTCACATTTCTTATACACACAGGCAACATGAACTGAAAGTCTGATAAATCATGCACATACACGCTATCTAATAGCCTCATATGTATCTCATCACTACGTCCCTTATTGCCTCCTTATGAAGCATGGAGCCACACTGAACTGCCCACTCCCCCTCTTACAGGAAGTCTGCACTAAAGATTTCATCTACTCTTGCACAAGTGGTTTCTGTTGCTATTTCTTTTATAAGATGAGGTTGCCTGCTTCATGCTCAACCTTATATTAGTCACCTTTTTATGATATGCTTGATGTCAAACAAAAATCAAGAAGAGAATATGGATGACCAAAGCTACATTCAACAACATGAGACAGATACTAACATCTAAACAACATGAGACAGATACTAACATCTAAACAACATGAGACAGATACTAACATCTAAACAACATGAGACAGATACTAACATCTAAACAACATGACACAGATACTAACATCTAAACAACATGAGACAGATACTAACATCTAAACAACATGAGACAGATACTAACATCTAAACAACATGACACAGATACTAACATCTAAACAACATGACACAGATACTAACATCTAAATAACATGAGACAGATACTAACATCTAAACAACATGAGACAGATACTAACATCTAAACAACATGACACAGATACTAACATCTAAATAACATGAGACAGATACTAACATCTAAATAACTAACTCACAAATTCAAACTGAGAATCATCAAATGCCAAATATTTTCTTCATAACTATTTGGTGTAGAAACTTGTACAATAAACAAGCAATTAGAAGAAAGAATTGAGTCCTTTGAGATGTGAATATATAGAAGAATGGGACATGTCTCATGGAAAGAGAAGAAAACAAATAAAGAGGTTCTAGAAAACCTAGGAATGAAAATAGAATTAATGAAGGAGATCAAAATTAGCTAAAATATTTTGGCCATGTAAAGAGAGATAACACCTTATTGAACAGCATAATAGAAAGAAGATTTGAAGGCAAATGTGCAAGAGGAAGACAGTGCTATAAGTGGGAAGATAACATCACAAGATGGACAGGAAAGAGACTATCAGAGTGCACCATCAAGACAAGAGACAGGAAAGAGTCTATCAGAGTGCACCATCAAGACAAGAGACAGGAAAGAGTCTATCAGAGTGCACCATCAAGACAAGAGACAGGAAAGAGTCTATCAGAGTGCACCATCAAGACAAGAGACAGGAAAGAGTCTATCAGAGTGCACCAACAAGACAAGATACAGGAAAGAGTCCATCAGAGTGCACCATCAAGACAAGAGACAGGAAAGAGTCTATCAGAGTGCACCATCAAGACAAGAGACAGGAAAGAGACTATCAGAGTGCACCATCAAGACAAGAGACAGGAAAGAGTCTATCAGAGTGCACCATCAAGACAAGAGACAGGAAAGAGTCTATCAGAGTGCACCATCAAGACAAGAGACAGGAAAGAGTCTATCAGAGTGCACCATCAAGACAAGAGAAGGAAAGAGTCTATCAGAGTGCACCAACAAGACAAGAGACAGGAAAGAGTCTATCAGAGTGCACCTTCAAGACAAGAGACAGGAAAGAGTCTATCAGAGTGCACCATCAAGACAAGAGACAGGAAAGAATCTATCAGAGTGCATCATCAAGACAAGAGGCAGGAAAGAGTCTATCAGAGTGCATCATCAAGACAAGAGACAGGAAAGAGTCTATCAGAGTGCATCAACAAGACAAGAGACAGGAAAGAGTCTATCAGAGTGCACCAACAAGACAAGAGACAGGAATGAGTCTATCAGAGTGCACCAACAAGACAAGAGACAGGAAAGAGTCTATCAGAGTGCACCAACAAGACAAGAGACAGGAAAGAATCTATCAGAGTGCATCATCAAGACAAGAGGCAGGAAAGAGTCTATCAGAGTGCATCATCAAGACAAGAGACAGGAAAGAGTCTATCAGAGTGCATCAACAAGACAAGAGACAGGAAAGAGTCTATCAGAGTGCACTATCAAGACAAGAGACAGGAATGAGTCTATCAGAGTGCACCAACAAGACAAGAGACAGGAAAGAGTCTATCAGAGTGCATCATCAAGACAAGAGACAGGAAAGAGTCTATCAGAGTGCATCAACAAGACAAGAGACAGGAAAGAGTCTAGCAGAGTGCACCAACAAGACAAGAGACAGAAATGAGTCTATCAGAGTGCACCAACAAGACAAGAGACAGGAAAGAGTCTATCAGAGTGCACCAACAAGACAAGAGACAGGAAAGAATCTATCAGAGTGCATCATCAAGACAAGAGGCAGGAAAGAGTCTATCAGAGTGCATCAACAAGACAAGAGACAGGAAAGAGTCTATCAGAGTGCACCAACAAGACAAGAGACAGGAAAGAGTCGATCAGAGTGCACCAACAAGACAAGAGGCAGGAAAGAGTCTATCAGAGTGCATCAACAAGACAAGAGACAGGAAAGAGTCTATCAGAGTGCACCAACAAGACAAGAGACAGGAATGAGTCTATCAGAGTGCACCAACAAGACAAGAGACAGGAAAGAGTCTATCAGAGTGCATCATCAAGACAAGAGACAGGAAAGAGTCTATCAGAGTGCATCATCAAGACAAGAGATAGGAAAGAGTCTATCAGAGTGCACCATCAAGACAAGAGACAGGAAAGAGTCTATCAGAGTGCATCATCAAGACAAGAGACAGGAAAGAGTCTATCAGAGTGCATCATCAAGACAAGAGACAGGAAAGAGTCTATCAGAGTGCATCAACAAGACAAGAGACAGGAAAGAGTCTATCAGAGTGCATCAACAAGACAAGAGACAGGAAAGAGTCTATCAGAGTGCATCATCAAGACAAGAGACAGGAAAGAGTCTATCAGAGTGCATCATCAAGACAAGAGACAAGAAAGAGTCTATCAGAGTGCACCATCAAGACAAGAGACAGGAAAGAGACTATCAGAGTGCACCATCAAGACAAGAGACAGGAAAGAGACTATCAGAGTGCATCATCAAGACAAGAGACAGGAAAGAGTCTATCAGAGTGCATCAACAAGACAAGAGACAGGAAAGAGTCTATCAGAGTGCACCATCAAGACAAGAGACAGGAAAGAGTCTATCAGAGTGCATCAACAAGACAAGAGGCAGGAAAGAGACTATCAGAGTGCATCATCAAGACAAGAGACAGGAAAGAGTCTATCAGAGTGCACCAACAAGACAAGAGACAAGAAAGAATCTATCAGAGTGCACCATCAAGACAAGAGACAAGAAAGAATCTATCAGAGTGCACCATCAAGACAAGAGACAGGAAAGAGTCTATCAGAGTGCATCAACAAGACAAGAGACAGGAAAGAGTCTATCAGAGTGCATCATCAAGACAAGAGACAGGAAAGAGTCTATCAGAGTGCACCATCAAGACAAGAGACAGGAAAGAGACTATCAGAGTGCATCATCAAGACAAGAGACAGGAAAGAGTTTATCAGAGTGCATCAACAAGACAATAGACAGGAAAGAGTCTATCAGAGTGCACCATCAAGACAAGAGACAGGAAAGAGTCTATCAGAGTGTACCATCAAGACAAGAGACAGGAAAGAGACTATCAGAGTGCATCATCAAGACAAGAGACAGGAAAGAGTCTATCAGAGTGCATCAACAAGACAAGAGACAGGAAAGAGTCTATCAGAGTGCACCATCAAGACAAGAGACAGGAAAGAGTCTATCAGAGTGCATCAACAAGACAAGAGGCAGGAAAGAGACTATCAGAGTGCATCATCAAGACAAGAGACAGGAAAGAGTCTATCAGAGTGCACCAACAAGACAAGAGACAAGAAAGAATCTATCAGAGTGCACCATCAAGACAAGAGACAAGAAAGAATCTATCAGAGTGCACCATCAAGACAAGAGACAGGAAAGAGTCTATCAGAGTGCATCAACAAGACAAGAGACAGGAAAGAGTCTATCAGAGTGCATCATCAAGACAAGAGACAGGAAAGAGTCTATCAGAGTGCACCATCAAGACAAGAGACAGGAAAGAGACTATCAGAGTGCATCATCAAGACAAGAGACAGGAAAGAGTTTATCAGAGTGCATCAACAAGACAATAGACAGGAAAGAGTCTATCAGAGTGCACCATCAAGACAAGAGACAGGAAAGAGTCTATCAGAGTGTACCATCAAGACAAGAGACAGGAAAGAGACTATCAGAGTGCATCATCAAGACAAGAGACAGGAAAGAGACTATCAGAGTGCATCATCAAGACAAGAGACAGGAAAGAGTTTATCAGAGTGCATCAACAAGACAATAGACAGGAAAGAGTCTATCAGAGTGCACCATCAAGACAAGAGACAGGAAAGAGTCTATCAGAGTGCACCATCAAGACAAGAGACAGGAAAGAGTCTATCAGAGTGCACCAACAAGACAAGACACATAAGAAGTTGGAGAGCCATTGCAGCCGACCTTTGATGTGGAGATGGCACCTGATGATGATGACATGCCTGAGGGACCAGTAGGCCTATTCTTTGTCTCTGTAGAGACCTTCGGGATCTACATGGAGTCATTCATATATAATATAAACACACGGAAAACCTTACACACATGTTTCGTTTCTCTCTGTTACACACATACACTCACAATGAAAGTCTTACACTTCAAACAAGACTGGTAACCACACAGACATCCACACCTACTTTACGCACACTGGTCTTCTTCTTTCACCTTTCAACTCCCAAAGGAGCATAGGTCTTTAACAAACTTATGCCAAGTCTTCTTGTACCATGCCATCAGGTCAAGGTCTTTAACAAACTTATGCCAAGTCTTCTTGTCCCATGCCATCAGGTCAAGGTCTGTCCATGTTTTCTTCATCTCCAAGATGTCCATCTCCAGTTCTCTTTTCCAAGTGTTCTTTGATCTTCCTCTACCTTTCTTACCCTGGGGATTCCAGAACAGAGATTGTCTTGTAAAGCTATCAACAGGTTTTTGTAATGTGTGTTCTTTCCATCTCCAGCATCTTCTACTCATCTCTTGTTCCACTTACGCTTGTCTAGTTCTTGTCATGAGTTCCACATTAGTGATCTTGTCATAACACTTTAATTCTTCTATGCCACATAAAGGTAAACACCATCCAATGTTATGCACCAACCAATAACAAAAAAGAGTCAGTGAAAGAAGCATTTTAGAGCATACACACACACACACACACTGGTCAGTTACATATAAATAGATCATATTTCGCACACTATAGACATTTTCTCTCATTCTATTATGTATATGCACACACATGCATACATGCACACACACACAAAACACAGATACTCGTACACTTTGTCTAGACACTAGTAATCCCACACATTCTAGTTACCATACTCATCATACAGTTTGGTGATCACACAACAGTTAATAATCTTTTGTACAGACAACACTAGTGTCGACTGGCAGGGTGGTCAGAGTGCCTGTTTCTTGAGATAAACCTGTTAGGTTCAAAACCTGGTAGCATCATGTTTCAGTCTACCCAACTGTACATGAGTACCTGATCCTGCTCAAGTTAGGGAAAGCAAGTGAAGCGAGGAATGAAACTGGTCACACCATGTCATAAAGCTGAGACCTAGTATTGTGAACTCTCAAACACTTACCTCCCCTGTGGTAGCATCTGCTATAGGACTACCTTTTCCTTCACAGACTACATAGCTTATCAAATACCAAAAAATGAGTTCAACAAAAAGCTAAACCAAATCACAGGCCAAATTTTCTAACTCAATCATGGCAATGAAGAAATAAACTTAAACTCCTAGCCAAACCCACTTAACCTGCTATATGGCTTATAATTCACCTTAACATGCCAATCTTTCAATTACGTGGAATCTTTCAAAAGGCAACCCTTGCCTATTTACAATGTTATTAAATTCTGTTGGAAAGAACAGCCCAATTTACCTTTAACCTTCTATTAAATCATTACATACATAATTAGGTTACATAGCTGGCCAAAATAACACCTGTAGTCTTAATTCATACATCTCTAGAGACACAATAAGGAGATCAAAACTCATACTTTTTCAATCGGACACCCGGCTTGTACCAGAAAATCTATTGACTTTGTAAGTAGAAGTTGCAGAAGTCTGTCTTTGATGTCGTCACTGTTTGAGTTACTGCTGATTTGGCTGTTAAGAAAACCAGATGAAAACTCTGTTAGTGGTGCTAAATCTGGACATATAGAAAGAACATGAAAATCTGAGCACTACCGAGAAATGACTGGCTCATGACATGTGGTATATAAACATATTTCTTTATCATTATCATGTTTCTTTTTGCTCCCATGGAGAACAGAGCCACTATTGCCACTGGTTATCTTGAAGGAAGCCTGCATCATGTGCTATTGTTTTTACATAATGAACCTGCCCGCATAAGAATATATAGACATACACTTATAAACACATATATATGCATACAGATATCACATAAACATCTAAGCACTAGTGAAAAATGATTGGCTCATGTAATGTATCTTACAGACATATATAGACATATGTACATGGACACAAACAGACATATATAAACATACAGAAAATACATGAACATTTCTCACACAGAGAAAGCACATGAACATCTGAGTACTACTGAAAAATGACTGGCTCATGTAATGTAGCCACTAGGTTCAAAGTGATTAATAGAGGATTTAAAATATATCAGAAATGGTAACACCTATAACAGAATCTTCTTTGATTGGTTTTTTAGATTTTCTGCATGAAATGTGTCTCCAGTTTATAGCAGTACATTCATTCTCTTCACATGACAAAAGCTCTCCAAGGCTTGTAAGATTAAATCAAGTCCTTTATTTTTATTGTGAGGAATTTGTGTAAGGAAAAAAAATGATGCAAACAGACAGCTG
Organism: Oreohelix idahoensis; assembly: GCA_024509875.1. Classification (NCBI taxonomy): domain Eukaryota; kingdom Metazoa; phylum Mollusca; class Gastropoda; order Stylommatophora; family Oreohelicidae; genus Oreohelix; species Oreohelix idahoensis. The sequence continues at coordinate 668,588 of JAMPIV010003699.1, forward strand.
AAATTAGAAATTACTATAACACTGACACATGAAATACATGAAACTGAAACAAGAAATCACTGAAAGAGAGACATACAGATATATAGAAAACTCAAACAAAAAATTACTGAAAGAGTGACCAGCAGATGTATAGAAAACTGAAACTAGAAATTACAAGACAGTGACACATGAAATACATGAAACTGAAACAAGAAATTGATGAAAGAAAGACATACAGATATATAGAAAACTGAAACAAGAAATTACTGAAAGAGTGACAAGCAGATGTATAGAAAACTGAAACTAGAAATTACAAAACAGTGACATGTGAAACTGAAATAAGAAATTACTGAAAGAGTGAGATATGGAAGCATAAAAATCTGAAACAAGAAATTACTGGACAAGTGATAAGCAAATGCATAGAAAACTGAAACTATACATTACTGGATGAATGACATGCAGATGTACAGCAAACTGAAACTAGAAATTACTGAAAAGGTGACATGTGTGGATGTGATTAAGTCAAAATACTTAGGTAGATATGGAAGAAAAAAAAACTTAAATAAAAAATTACTGGCTGAGTGACATACAGATATAATGAAAATTTAAACTAGAAACTACTGAAAAATAGATGTAAAGACAACTGAAATTACTTCAAGAAAGATATGTGGAAGCATAGACAACTGAAACAAGAAATTACTGGAAGAATAATACATGGATGTATAGAAAACTGACATTAGAAATTACTGGATGAGTGCCATGCAGATGTATAGCAAACTGAAACTATAAATTACTGGAAAAAGTGACACATGGATGTAAAGACAACTGAAATTACTTCAAGAATGATATGTGGAAGCATAGACAACTGAAACTAGAAATTATTGGAAGAATAATACATGGATGTATAGAAAACTGAAACTAGAAATTACTGCAAAAGTGACATATGAATGTATAAAAATTCAACAAACCAAACATACACATTCTCAAATGATGGCTCCAGACCAAGTGAGAGTGAGAATAAAAATATGATCAAAGATTCTAAAGAAAACTGGCCTATAAAAAGTACAGAATTTACCAGAAAAATTTGTGGCCACATTGGCTCAAAACACAAAGACTCTAGTTCATTAAATTTAAGAAAAAAATGAAAAGAAAAGAAAAAACTTTCTGGCATTAAATATCACAATTTTCAAATATCTAAACGTAGATTATCTTCTTAAAAAGTTAAAAAATTGTATTCATTATTTAACAAAAGTATATTACCATGTGTTATCTTTATCCCTCTCTCTTGCTCAATCACTTTTTCTCCTCCTTCCCTTACTCATTATATTTCAACATAGAAACAGTATTTAAGAGATAAATTAAGCATCTCTCTCTCTCTCTCTCTCTCTCTCCCTCCCTCCTTCCTTTTCTCCTCCTTGCCTCGCACATCTTTCAACTCAGGAACGCATGATTAAAAAAGAAATAAATTAAACGTCTCACTCTCTCCCTTCCCCCCTCCCATTTTTTTGCCGTACTCATGATCTTCCAACACAGAAACTGAACATTTAAAACGAAATAAATTCCGCATCTTTCTCTCTGCTATACCTGCTCAGATGTATTTTCAGTGTTGCCACACTGGTAATTTCTCCTAGAATTTCTTCTACAGTAGCATCAATGTTGTCAGTCACAGCATCAAACAGCAATGTCTTCCAATTCTTTAGCTGTATACCCCCTAAAAGACAGAACCCAAAATAATGTTTTTAATTTAACATTAAATCTGCCAACATATATTTTTTCATCTTCTTTATTCTTTTCTCTCTCCTTATGGAGCTACCACTTGCAGCAAGCATGCATCACTCATGTTCTCTTGAAGCTGTGGTTTCTGTAGACATTTATTTTACAAGATGAAGTTGCCAACCTCATGTTAGTCACCTCATACACAACCTCATGTTAGTCACCTCTTACACAACCTCATGTTAGTCACCTCTTACACAACCTCATGTTAGTCACCTCTTACACAACCTCATGTTAGTCACCTCTTACACAACCTCATGTTAGTCACCTCTTACACAACCTCATGTTAGTCACCTCTTACACAACCTCATGTTAGTCACCTCTTACACAACCTCATGTTAGTCACCTCTTACACAACCTCATGTTAGTCACCTCATACACAACATCATGTTAGTCACCTCATACACAACCTCATGTTAGTCACCTCTTACACAACCTCATGTTAGTCATCTCTTACACAACCTCATGTTAGTCACCTCTTACACAACCTCATGTTAGTCACCTCATACACAACCTCATGTTAGTCACCTCTTACACAACCTCATGTTAGTCACATCTTACACAACCTCATGTTAGTCACCTCTTACACAACCTCATGTTAGTCACCTCTTACACAACCTCATGTTAGTCACCTCATACACAACCTCATGTTAGTCACCTCTTACACAACCTCATGTTAGTCACCTCTTACACAACCTCATGTTAGTCACCTCTTACACAACCTCATGTTAGTCACCTCTTACACAACCTCATGTTAGTTACCTCATGTTAGTCACTTCTTACGAAAATGCATGACGTAGCAGTAGGGTTATTCTTTCTTAGTATCCTGCGAGACCCCCCAGAAACTCTAGGGGGACAACCGATTTTATCATGTTATACGAGGAAAGGTCAAAAAGTAATGCCTCCTATTTTGTATGTATGTAAATACTGCATCGGTGTGCAATTTGTAAATTTAGCAGGATTCCTCAAACACTCTTCTGCACTGTATAGCATTACCAACCTGTTTCAGTAACAGGTGGCACCACTGTAACAGTTTAAAAATGGCTGCCAAAGACGTTCGGTTAAAACAACGTTATGTCATAGAATTCCTCAATGCTGAAGGCGAGACCCAAATTCGCATCCACGAACGTTTGAAGAATGTTTATGGAGATTCAACAGTGGATGTTAGCACTGTCCGACGTTTGGTACATCGTTGTGACAAAGCTGAAGTAGGTCAATCCTCAATGGCTGACGCAAAGCGGACTGGCCGTCCGTCTACCACAGTGACTCCACACAACATTCATCGAGTTGATGGCATCATTCGTGGTGACCGTCGGGTAACACTGGATGAACTTTCTTCCATGTTGTCCATTAGTAAAGGCAGTGTCCAGAACATCATTAAAGACCTGGGTTATTCAAAAGTTTGTGCACGGTGGGTACCCAGAATGTTGACAGACAGACATAAAGAAACAAGGAAAACCATAGCCATCAACCTCCTGCACCGTTACGAAACTGAAGGAGAAGAGTTTTTATCGAATATTGTGACAGGTGATGAGAGTTGGGTTCATATTTTTGAACCAGAATCCAAGAGGCAGTCAATGGAATGGCATCACACAACATCGCCGACAAGAAAGAAGTTCAAAAGTTCACCATCTGTAGGGAAAGTTATGGCCTCCGTGTTTTGGGATGAGAAGGGTGTGATTCTTCTCGACTTCTTGGAACAGGGAAACACGGTGAATGCAGACCGTTACATTGAAACTTTGAAGAAGCTTAGAGGTCGTCTTCGGCGACTTTGCCCATTAAAAGATCAGAGAACTGCACTACTGTTGCACGATAATGCCACGCCACACACCGTTAAATGCACTATTGATGCGATTGCAGAATTTGGCTGGACATTATTACCACATCCCCCTTACAGTCCCGATCTTGCACCTTAAGACTTCCATCTGTTTGGACCACTGAAAGAAGATCTTCACGGACATCACTTTGAGGACACCGAGACCCTTAAACGCGCCGTACGCCAGTGGTTTAGGAAAAAGGACACAAATTTTTACCGTGCGGGGATACATGCCCTTGTGAGAAGATGGACAAAAACTGTAACAAATAACGGAGACTACATTGAGAAATAAATTTTTGAAGTTCAGACTTGGGGCTTCATTTCAATGTGAATTTTATCTGTTTTCTTACCTATTGAATGAAATTAAAAATTACGAGGCATTACTTTTTGATCAGTCTCATCTGCATAATAAATCTGGGAAATGCTCACAAACATACATTTACGTTCTTGCTTTATTTCAGCAACCAGTAGGCTCTGTGATATCTATAATAGGTCGACTGTTCGGTACCTATGGTCATCTACCTGGAAGGCGTCCCTACTGTGGTTCACACCATTTAACTCAGCTCTGAATTCACTTTTTGTTTACCAAAACATTATTTTTCTTATGGAGAAACATATCCTGTTCAACCTTTGATGGGTTATAATTAAGATATTTAGTGTCTGTAATTTTAGATAGTATGTTCAAATACAATATATACATATGGCATTGTTCCTTCTCATTGTTTATTAAGGAGCCAAGGCCTTTACACCCCCCATTTGTTTTTGTTTGGTGTTTTTTTCTCTATTGCTTTGTTTCGTGGTTTTTTGTTTTTGTTGTGTTGTTTTTTTTTTTGACAAACACACACACAACACACAATTTGATCATTTTTATTTGCCCTATTAGAATGATTGGACGGAGGATATGACGCCAGTTTTATATACCGGTACCGGCAATTGTACATATTATTTGAACTTGAAAACAATATACACGTATATCCTAAATATAACCCTTCAGAGGTTGAACGGGATATCTCTCATCATCAATTTAAATAAATGGGTAAATGGAAAGTTATAACTGTTTGTGTTTCTTCATAAAATGATAGAATCGTCATACTTTTTGCGTTATTTATTTTTGGTCTTAAAAAGAAAAAAAAAAAAAAGAAAAGGCAGAAAAATACAGTTTCATGAATCCACTTTTGTTATTGTTACCAAATGCGCTTTACAAAAACAGACAATAAATGTTCCATATACTCTACTTCATGGAATAAAAGTGGATGGTTAGTTATCATTAATCAGTATTTCGTCAAATTGATCATAAAAATATAAATTTGTGAATGATACGATAAACAAAATCTCGTGCTTACAAGCCAACGAGCTAGTGCTTAATAATATTTAATTTTTCTAGAATAAGTTAATATATAGTAATTGGGAAGGTGAAGGTCTGGTGACCTTCTTATAAAACATATGACTTATAACAAATGAAAATCAATTAAATATATAACTAAACACATAAGTCCTTTACATCCCTCCTCCCCCTGTTTATTTTCGTTTGGTGTTTTTTTTTTAGCCTTTTTTTTTTGTTTGGTATGGTTCTGTTTCATCTCTCTTTTTTGTTTTTGTTGTGTGTGTGTTTGTTTGGTTTTTTTGGGGTTTTTTTTTCTACATGTACGCTATTTTTGTAATTTTGATTTGCCCTATTTACAATAGGACAGGAGATGGTGATGCCACTTTCCTGTATCGGTGTCGCGAGGTGGTTAAGATTATGTTTGATATAGGACAATTCTGAGTTTTTGTGTGTTTTCTAATGATGAAAAATATCTCGTTCAATCTCTGATGGGTTATAATAAGAATATATATTGTTTTCAATTCCAAATAATATGAACAACAGCCGATACAGGAAAGTGGCATGACATCCGTCAAATCGTTGTAAATAGGGCAAATCAAAATTACCAATTTTGTTTGTATGTTAAAAATAAAAACCAAACCAAACAAACAAAAAACTAAACAAAACCAAACAACAACACTAAACAAAAATAACATTCAGGGGGGAGGGGTATACCGTATAGAGGCCTAGTGTTTCCAGTTAGATATTTAATTGACTTCCACTTGTCATAAGTCATATATATATATATTGTCTTTTTCTAATGTTAGTATTGGAATAATTACTGCTGTTTTCCATGCATTGGGAATTTTTCCTGTATTCCAAATTTTTTTGAACAGGGATGTTGCGATTTCTGACAATTCTGAGTGAGATGTTTTATAATAGATAGAAATAGAGTCACGAATGTGAATAGAGAGTGGAGTATGACAGTCAGGAGAGAATACAGAAATGCATATGTGTAAATTTCACTTATTTCATGTCACACTCGCAACACTGTGAACATGTCATACAGGCATAATTCCTCGCCGAAATATAATAAATATTGCAGTAGGGACAAGACAGGTTAATATTCATGTGACAGGTGAAATAGGAAGTAAACTCTGGCCGCCTAGAATATATATATATATATATATATATATATATATATATATATATATATATATATATATATATATATATATATATATATATATATATATATCATCATCATCATCTCAGCCCGTAACCCGTCATGGGTTGTAGGGGTGCCATGGTGGAAGCATCAGCAGACAGGGTTCTCCACTGCTCTCTATCCTCAGCAATGCGTACAAGTGTGGAAAAGTCGTGCCCTGTCCATTCTTTGATGTTATCAGTCCAGGATTCTCTTTGCCTTCCTCTTCTCCGTTTACCTTAGACTGTTCCATAGAGGATCGTTTTCGAAAGGGAGTCATGACGAGTTACATGTCCAAACCAGGCGAGCTTTCGACGTTTCACTACTGACAAAAGTGGTTCTTGGTGGCCTGCATTGGTGTTTATTTTCTCTCTAACATAGACATTTGTTTTGTGCTCTTTATAGCAAATGCGCAAAATTCTTCTATAACATTTATACTCGAAAGCCTGAATCCTTCGCTCCGTATCTGCAGTTAGTGTCCAGCCCTCACACCCATACAAGAGAACAGATAATACAAGTGATTTGTATAATTTGATCTTCACAGGAAAACTGATGTTACTTTTCCAGATCACATTCAACCTTGTCGTGGCAGCTGAGGCCATCTCAGGTCTTGTCTTGATTTCTTTACTTGATCTTCCATCACTACATATAGTGGACCCCAGATATTTAAAGGTGTTAACTTCTTCTAACGTTTGCCCATTTAACGTAATGTTGGTCGGAACATGTTTCTTATGGCTATTCACCAATATCTTGCTTTTTTCTATATTAATTTCCATCCTATACGTTCTTGTTACATTCTCCAGTCTAGAGGTAAGGTCTTGAAGTTCTGATTCTGTTCCAGCTATAAGATCGATGTCATCAGCAAAACGTAAATTGCAAAGAGGTCGGCCTCCAATCGATATGGTTGTTTTATATTCGTAGAGAGCCTCCTGCATAATATGTTCTAGATATATATATATATATATATATATATATATATATATATATATATATATATATATATATATATATATATATATATATATATATATATATATATATATATATAAAAGTTGTTTTGAAAAATTCTCCAATGTCATTGCTTGCAAAAACAGCACTGCGTGCATCCTTGTATAGTGCTTCAATATCTATGATGTTGGTATCAAAATTGAATTTTCTCATTATTTGCCATAAGCCTTCATGCCAGACTCAATCGAAGGCTTTTGTGAAATCGATGAATTTATGGTATAAATCGCGTTGATGCTGGAGATGTTTTTCGATCAGTAATCTAATTTTGAAGATTTGTTCTGAGGTACTTCTTTTTGGTCTAAAGCCAGCCTGTTTCTCTGACAATATTTCTTCTGATTTCTGTTTTATTCTGTTCAAAAGTATCCTTAACATCACTTTACTTGGATGACTAATAAGGCTAATGGTTCTGTAGTTCTTGCACATTTTTAGATTTCCTTTCTTTGGAAGCGGTATTACTAATGACTGCGCCCACTCTTTTGGCCATTTTTTAGTACTCCATATCTTCTGGCAAATTGTTGTCGTGATTTTTACTATATCTGGTCCTCCATATTTCAAGAGCTCTGCTGGGATATTATCCACACCCGGTGACTTCCAACCTTTCATCGAACATATAGCCTCTTCCACTTCTTCCCGTAATATTGCTGCATTTCCGAGTTCCATGTTTTCACACTTAATGTTGTTTAATATGCTATAGTTAGTGTCGAGTTTACAGTTACATAATTCTTTACAATATTCTGTCCACCTTCTCATTACAGCTGTTTTTTCATTGAGCAGAGCCCCATTGCTATCTTCTATGACAGTTACCCTGAGCTGTTGGGGTTTTGATAGTCTTCTTAATGTGTCAAAAGCTGCCTTGCTGTTACCTTTTATTAGCCCCGTATTAATGGACTCACATTGATCAGCTACCCATTTTTCTTTGGCCTGTTTCATTTTCTCTCTAATATTTTTATTCACCAAACTGTATTTCCATGCTGCTTCAGGAACCTCTTTCTTAACCTTTTTCATTTCCCGCCGTGTATCACATAACTTCAGAATGTCATCTGTAACCCATGGTTTGTTTACTTTTTTCTTTTACCAAGTATTTCTGTTGCTGATTCAATGAGCACGTCTTTCATGTTCTCTGTGATTGAGTTGATATCATCCTCCAGAAAGCTGAGAGCTGCAAATTTTCCTCCAACAGTTGCCTCAAAGATTCCCATGATTTCTGGATCTTTCAGTTTTGTCTAAATCTTAACTGAGAATATATATATATATATATATATATATATATATATATATATATATATATATATATATATATATATATATATATATATATATATAATTTATTAAGTTTACCCAACTATTATTAAATAACACACTAGATATGGTTATTCATAAATTATCACAATAAAAATTAACAAGGTGAGTAATAAGAAATCAAAATAAACAACAAATAAATATCCAGACCAAACTAGCAGAATCCAGTCCCCAATCCTCTTTAGAATGACGACCAATTCTCTTACGTTAACTAACTCCAGAGGGGTATATACTTCTTTAGTTGGAAATCACCAAATAAATATCCCTGAGTCCGTTAGACTAATACCAGTATTAGTTTAAGCCAAGCAACTCCTCGAATAGGAAACTATCTTCCATCACTGCTGTAGATTTGATTACTCGCTGGGTATCTTAGAAATCCAGGGGCATCTATATGCAAGGATTCGGTGATTTACTGCTCTCAACTTTCGTGATACATGTAGCCAAGCTTTTATAATGCTAGTCGCATTTGGATCAAGTATTCCGGCAAAAGAAAACCGTGGGCTTTCAGTGTGAGCTTAAGACGTCAGGAATGTGTCTTTCAGCCACTGGTAAATTGTGAAGACCAGTCGTCTTGAATGTATGAAAACGTCGGATGTGAAACCATGTGGTGAGAAAAAAAAACCATGTATGTTGTGGAAACGTAGAATATGACCATGGCATCTAAGATCATGGGATCATAGGCAGGAATATGTATTCAACAACAAAAAATGTGGATCCAGGAAATGGGATCCAGGAAAAATGATCCAGGAAAAAGCGACTACATGGGATATTTTCGTTGCCAGGACTCTCATGAATCTTCTCGATATATCAAGAATTCTTCCTTATACCACTGCATCTGGTATTAGGCTTAATTGCACAAATTCATTTCTCCAAGTTGGAGGTCCTCTGGCATTCTTGGAGTAACTAGCCCCGAATAATTTTTGAGTCTAGTTTTTTATAGCCAGATTCTCCTACAGATCGCGTCACTTATTGTGAACACCTGCATGGGCAGCGGTAAAGTCTGACAGGGGACAAAGGCGTAAGAGGACAGCAGTTTTTCCCCTGCGACGCGAGATGAAAGTGATCTCGTATAAGTGGGATCAGTAAAGAAGCGGAGACGCGTCCGCTGGTATCCAATCTCAAAGCGTTTTCAGGACGAGAAGCGTTCGGTCACTTGAAAGGCAAGGCGACTCATTCGTGTCCATGACTCAAAGATTTATAAGTTTTTTCCGCTTCCAACATGAAAAAGAATCAACAAATATCTTTGGATAGTCGACGCAAAACACGCGAGGAAGGGTGGCTACAACCTGTCAAATTTAAGAGTGGCATTGCTAGAACCAGGAATATACTACGCAGGTACTATTATGAAGAAAATCGGAGGAGATAAAATCAAAGATAAGAGAGAGGCGGTCCTACCAGCTAGAAAGTGACAGAAATTCACATTCAACTCACGACAATCGGCAATTATTCATATTATTTGGAACTGAAAACAATATATACTGAAGCACATTAAAAACGCACCACATGTATAATCCAAGAACAGAGTGTGAAATGTAAATATAAGTGTGTACAAGTTTACATATTTGGAATCTTTATTCATTTTCCTATGAATCCATGCTGGTCATTAATTTGTACATTTGATTGTTATGAAATTCATTGCATTCTGTGCAGGCAAGGGAGAAAACCAAAAATACAAAAAAATGCACGTGCGTTATCCTGCTGGAGAAGCTGCAAGTCTGGATAAATTGTGAACGCAGGAGCAACCAGTGCATCCAGAACCTCATCTCGATATGTCACAGCATTAACATTTCCACGGAAGACGTGAAGAGGCAAGCGATGGTGAAAACTGAATCCACCCCAAATGTGAATACTGCCACCTCGAAATCGGTTTACACAGCAATCTGCAAAGCGCTCTTCACACATTCGCTAAATCCGCATACGTCCATCTGCAAAGGATATGTTGAATCTGTTCTCTTCTGTGAATAGGACAGCATTCCACTGCAGTCTAGTCCATCTGATATGTTGCTCTGCCCATTGCAGGCGCTGCTGACGATGTCTGTGAGTCAAGTTTGGCCCAACATAAGGTCGTCTTGCAGTAAGGCCTGTATCTCTGAATCGTCGTATGACTGTCATTCGAGAGACTTGCCCATGTCTACCCACTATTGCTCTTGCTGTTTGACTTGCCGGGAGAGTCAATTCCTTAGGTGACTCAGCACAATATGACGATCTTGCGCAGGGGTAGTAACTCGTGGTTGGCCACTCCGAAGTCTATCCCGGGCACTGCCAGTGGTTCCGTAACGTTCATTGAGATGTACAATAGTGCTGTGGTGGCAATTCATCCTTCTGGCAATGGCCCGCGAGCTCATTCCGGTCTCCAACATACCAATGGCTCGTTGGCGGTCGTTTTCAGATAGTCGTGGCATTTCAAGCACATGTACTGGGTGTTTTGTCTCAACGGCCTTTTTATACCGAGTATGCTGCCACAATGCGTACACATTTTCAGGGTCATAGCTGTTGAGAATCGTGTTGCACGTGTAACTTTCATCGTTTTCATGTAGTCTGTACACACACCCATGGGTTGAATCTTGCACTTTCCATTCCAGCAGCCATGCGCTCTCTACCTCATGGCAAACACGGGGAAAATCCATTCCCACACTTTTTTTTGCCAGCTTCTCGGCATCGGTATATATAATAGTGGTGCGTTTTTAATGTGCTTCAGTATATATCCTAATTATAATCCATCAGAGGTTTAATGGGATATTCCTCATCATCAAATTCATTTTTTTTAAAAGCTACTGCTCTGCTTCAATCTAACTCCTCGCTGTCATCTATCCATCATTACCACAGTGATAGCATAAACAATCTTTTTTCAAAATAAGTCTGCTTCGGATACGTACCTTTGGCCCCAACTGTTTCACTAGGGGGATACCCTAACCTCAACAATGACGTCTTCACTAGTTCCGAGAAAAGCGTCGTTCCCGGTAAGAGGAAACCTACCGGTAACATTAAAGGTAGTCCTTGTTATGGAACCCACAGGGTAAGACACGCAGAGGCGGACCAATAAACACATAGAGAAGAAAACTGGACACAGAAACGAAAATGTTGGGGAAGACAAGGAAAGACCTTGAGCTGATAGCACGTGACAGGAAGACTTGGCACACGTTCTTGAAGGCCTATACTCCTTGGGGAACTGAAAGGTAAAGAAGAAGAAACTTGAGAAGTCTGAATGACAACACATAAACAAAGTCATAAAACTGAAACACAGATGGAACAACGTATAGAGAAACTAACAACACCTAAACACAGTCATAAAACTGAAACAGAGATGGAACAACGTATAGAGAAACTAACAAGACATGGTTTAGCATACAAAAGAACTGAGATTACCTATGTTTGGAGGAAAGAGTGATGACGTACATGGGTAACAAATAATGTCTTCTTATGTCCTAAGTGCAGGGCCGACCTTAGGTCGATTTAACTTATTTGACCCAATCGGGCCCCGTACTCGGGTTTTTCACCTCCACCACAAAAATATTTATAGAATGTGTGATTCCTTTATACACACATTGAGACTCTCGCCGGTACTACGGAGTTCATGCACTGTGCTGAGATCCTCCTTGTGTGATCTAAGGGAGGAGATCGGAGCACTGATGGAGTTGTCTGTCTGCAATGAAGACAATCCTTAAAACCAAACCAAACCACCTCCAGTTGTGAAGAAAATAACGAGCGAAGATTACTTCAAATGAGATATCAAGAATATATGATATTACATTGTGTTAAAAATCAAACAGTATCTATATTTATTTGCTATATTTTGCCATAAAACATGTTACAACAAGTATGTGATATATGTCCAGGGGGGCCCACCAGAATGTTCCAAATTGGGCCACGCAATTACTAAGGCCACCCTGCCTAAGAGGAAACAAAATAAAAAACCGCTCACTTTACGGCCATGGAGTTTTCTTCAGGGACAAGACGCGAGGGAAAAAAAAAACAGTACAGAAAAGAAAGCGTCAGTTACATTATACGAAAAAAGAAAAATTATATTTGTCATCGTTGTGAATCGTTAACCTCTACACCTCACGGTAGAAGGGGAACGACTAAGTAAGTAAGTAAGTGAATCGTTGAAAGAAATTCAGATCGAAGTGCATTTTAAAAAAAAATAAATAAATAAACAGCATGTGAGGAAAAAAAGCAGACTCTCACTATCAATATCGCTTAGCTCACTACAGAGCATAGGCCTTCAATGAGCTTGTTCAACCTGATCACATTATTTCCATGTCTTCTTTATCTTTTGTGCGTCTGTCTCCGGTCACCTTAAGTAATAATAATAATAAAAGAAATATGACGGAGAAAAGGCAATGTCACTGTGTAGAGGACGACAAGAAAGAAGGTGTTGAAAGACGATGGCTCGATCAAGAAGAACAAGAAACAAGACGGTGGAAGGAGAAAGACGAAGGAGGAAGAAGAGGAAGAAGAAAACGAAGAAGGAAGAGAATGTAGAAGAAGAAGGGAACAAACAGAAGAAGGATAAGAAAGAGAACAGGAAAAGGGAAAGCAAGAGAAGTAGAAAAGAAGGAGGGGGGAGAAGTAGAAGAAGAAAAAGAGAATGAGGAGAAGACGAGGCGATGGAAAAGAGGAAATTTTCTGTTTCAAATTCTCTTCTCCGTGTCTTTGTTGCCTTTCTCTATGTCTCATATCCTATGGAAATCATAAAAGGGACTGTCTTGTGAAGCTATCAACTTATTTTCTCAATGTGTATCTGATATAGCCGCCAACGTCTTCTGTTCATCTCTTGTTCCACTGGTATTTGGGTTTTTTTCTATCCGTTCCCCATTCGTCATCTTTTCATTTCAATCCGTCTGTTCTGTACAAGTACCCATTTATGAAAGCCTGTTCCGTTCTGGTTGTCATTCTTTTTTTTTTAATTCCCCAGTCCTTACTTATTTAGTCGTTCCTCTTCTACCCAGGGGTGAAGAGGTTTGCCAGAGAGAAAGCCATACTATTATATCGGCTGTCTTCCTCCTGGTCTAGTTCCAATCTAGTCCTTGCTTCTTCAAAGATTGTCAAATGTTGCCCTCCCAGAGAACTCTGAGTCGTCCTGGAGGTCTGGATCCCTGGCTCTCGAATTCCCATATTTGTTGTGGTAGGCGATCTTCTCCCATTCTGAATTCTTCAGTTCTCTGATATTAATAGCTACGTATTTCCAGCTCTCTCATTCCAATTGCTACTGGGTTCAACTTACGTTTGTCCACTTCTTCACCATTGTTCACATGGCTAATGATCGTTTATGTTAGATGAACATATTTTCATCATCTATCTCAGGGATTCTCAAACCTTTCTGCGCTTTATCTGCCTGAGAGTGAACTTAATGTCCTTTCCCAAAATAATTAAGGAATTAATCAATACATAATGAAGATGTTACTAAAGGTATTAGTTCCCAGGGGGTTCCTGGTGAGACAAAGGGATTAGTTTCCGTGTAGTTCCCTAGGGTTCCTGGTGAGACAAAGGGATTAGTTCCCGTGTAGTTCCTAGGGTTCCTGGTGAGACAAAGGGATTAGTTCCCGTGTAGTTCCCTGGGGGTTCCTGATGAGACAAAGAGATAAGATCCCGTGTAGTTCCATGGGGGTTCCTGATGAGACAAATGGATTAGTTCCCGTGTAGTTCCCTGGGAGTTCCTGATGAGACAAAGGGATTAGTTCCCGTGTCGTTCCCTGGGAGTTTCTGATGAAACAAAGGGATTAGTTTCCGTGTAGTTCCCTGGGAGTTTCTGATGAGTCAAAGGGATTAGTTCCCGTGTAGTTCCCTGTGAGTTCCTGATGAGACAAAGGGATTAGTTCCCGTGTCGTTCTCCGGGAGTTCCTGATGAGACAAAGGGATTAGTTCCCGTGTCGTTCCCTGGGAGTTACTGATGAGACAAAGGGATTAGTTCCCGTGTCGTTCCCTGGGAGTTCCAGATGAGACAAAGAGATTAGTTTCCGTGTAGTTACCTGAGGGTTCCTGATGAGAAAAAGAGATTAGTTCCCTGTAGTTCCCTGAGGGTTCCTGATGAGACAAAGGGATTAGTTCCCGTGTCATTCCCTGTGAGTTCCTGGTGAGACAAAGGGATTAGTTCCTGTGCCGTTCCCTGGGAGTTCCTGATGAGACAAAGGGATTAGTTCCCGTGCCGTTCCCTGGGAGTTCCTGATGAGACAAAGGGATTAGTTCCCGTGTCGTTACCTGGGAGTTCCTGATGAGACAAAGGGATTAGTTCCTGTGTAGTTCCCTAGGGTTCCTGGTGAGACAAAGGGATTAGTTCCTGCGTAGTTCCCTGAGGGTTCCTGGTGAGACAAAGAGATTAGTTCCCGTGTAGTTCCCTGAGGGTTCCTGGTGAGACAAAGAGATTAGTTCCCGTGTAGTTCCCTGAGGGTTCCTGGTGAGACAGAGATTAGTTCCAGTGTAGTTCCCTGGGGTTCCTGGTGAGACAAAGAGATTAGTTCCCGTGCAGTTCCCTGAGAGTTCCTGGTGAGACAAAGAAAGAACTGGACTATTACATTTTCAGACAACTAATATGATGTTGCACACGAGGCTGGCACCTTGATCATGTAAACCACCACTTTAAGAGCATGTGAATGCCTGGGGCAGGCTTCCTGCAAGGACCAGCTGCAGTAATGGCGCCATGCTCCACAAGGAACGAAAGGAATATAATGATGATGAGGATGACGACGACAATGATGATAACAAGGATGATGCTGATAAAAGGGATTTTACTTGTGCGGAAGCACATACACGAGGAAGTTACCATCATGGGGTGGCTATCGCTGTTTCCGGATTCTAAACTTATATAATATACACGTGCAGTAGTGTTTTCTGTAGATAATTTGTTTCACATAATGAAGTTACCAACCCCACGTAAAACCCTCTTACGACATGCCTGAGGGCAGTGGTGCCTTTGGGCACAGGCAACCCATGTTTTTGTGTACTGCCACGCGCTTTTAGGGGCCTCGTGTGCAAATACATTCTTGTCGATGAAACAGGAATTTATTTAAAAGATGTTCGCGCAGGTTCACGCTTGCCTAACGCCTGGCACAATTTAAATCCGCCACTGCCTGAGGGAGCTGAAGTCCTATTTCTTCCTTGCCTCCTAACCCCCCCCCCCCCCCCCCCCCCCCCCCCCCCCCCCCCCCGGACAACACGGGGCCTGTGTAAGTGTGTGTGTTCGTATATCTGCTGCCCGCTTGTCTGTCTATACAACTACCAGCATCTCCATAGCCTGCTCCGTCACTTTGTTTCTCCAAGCCTAATTGACGGCCATTAGAGCACACTGAGATACTTAAGGGAGATCAGATAAGAATAATACCGGCCACTAACAACCCTCAGCCGATGACGTAATCAATACAGTCGCACTTCCAATCAAAGCCACGGATTACATTGATACGGAATCAGCCAATCACCACTGCTACCGAATCCCATCTTCCTCATCATCATCATCATTCCATTCTATAGCTGCGGCATTATCTCAAGTGATTAATTTTGATGGCTTTAGTCGGAGACAGCGTGCTAATATAGAATCATCCACGCAGTTCCAGAATTCTAAGCTCGCATCATCCGATCAGTGAATTTTTTTTTTCCTTTTTTATCTTTCTCCTTTGTCTTGTATATTACGTGCCGTCCTCAGCCCATGACTTCTCTCTCCCTCTCCCCTCACTCAGACAGTCACACACATACATACACATACATCGAACTACCAGCCGTCTCTAGCAGTGTTATAGATTCGCGTGGATGCTTGGAATTTGCTACCTTGATAAATACCCTAATACGATTTGCGTACAAATTAAATTTAACACTTTATCTCCCCCGGCTAAGCCGCCATAAACGCCTTATCAATTCCAAAAAACAGCGATGCGCCGCGTATTTCTGTTTCATTTGCTTTTGTGATTACCGCTTCAGTTCGAGTTGAGTCTTGCTTGAGAGTTTTGTTTTGTTAGTTTTTTTCTCGCCAACATTTTATATCCAAGTTTTTATTTTTAATTCCATCATCTTGGCAAGTGCTGTTTCTTGTTATTTTCCCCCCTCTATATCGGTAAACGTATGCTTTAATATCCTTCTTTCGCTTTAATATCCTTTAACTACGGACTAATAACTGGGTGCTTAAATTTAGTACAAATCCGTTTATCCGTTTTCCTTTTATCAGCTCGCTTGGCGAAATTTAAGAGAGACAAAATTTGCTCACGTCTTGTTTTCGGTTGGAGGCGTTTACAAGCGGATAATCAGTAAAATTAATAACCAAAACCCAGCGTCATCCGTGTCCCATCAAATTGGCAAGTGGATTTTAGCTAGTTTAGTGAGTTTATACTAATAACCGTACAATTATTATCCCACGTTCGGGTAAATACTTGCAGGTTTTTTTTTTTAAAAAAAAGGTAATCGAAGAAGTAACATGGGAGTTGATTGTTCCCGCGCGCGGGAAAGATGTGAAATGCAGCGACGGTAATAGAAAATAGAGCCAGGAAGGAAGGAGAATAAGCAGAAGAGAATAACGTGGGTGTAGAAGTGTTTGTGTGTTTAATATTCAGGACTGGAACTCACAACAAACAACACAATAAGGCAAAGTAAGAAGAAATGTCTTTATCTTTCAGCGCAAAACTGACTAAAATACTGACCTCTGACCCTCTTTGTCCAACACATAATTTTAATATTTAGAAGAACTGAGTTAATTTTTGTTTCTCTCTTCCCCCCCCCCCCCCCACCCCCTTACCCTTCCTCTCTCTCTCTTTAAAAAAAAAAAATTTCATCGCCTTTTCTATTTTGTCCGAGCTCTGAATTCCTTTGATTTCATTTAGTATTTATTTTTTTTTTCATCTGCTAAAATGTAAAGATTTTTCTTGTTCTTCTTCAAGTATCATGCTACCAGGCACAGGTGATCATGTCTCTCTACAACCTCCTCTTCCCCCCCCCCCCCCCCGTGCTTTTTATCAATTATTTTGTTGACTTCGTTTTATGCGATATTAACTGTCGCGTATCTTCTCTTTTTGTAGTCCTCTCTTTTTTTTTATCTCTTTTTCCTTCAGTCTCTCGTGCTGTCAGGATATTTTCCAGCTTTCCCCTTCTCATAGCATGTTCAAAGAAAGTGGATTACTTTCTTCTATGAATATTGTTCTATGATTATGTTTATATTCACGTATTATATGCTTCCTATTATGAATAATAATCTATTTATGCGCACCAGCTTCTGTCAGGACATTCCAATTACTATTTTTAGCTGTCATTTGTATTCTTAACATTTTTCTATAAAAACACACCTCTGTGAATTTCTCTACCTGTCTACTTATTGTCCATGACTCACTTCCATATGTTAGGATTGACTGAAGAACCAACCCCCTGTCTTACTTCCATTGACAAAGAGTTGTTCCATAAAATACTGTTAATGTTTATTGAATACTACTTTTGCCTCGGCTATTCTATTCTTCACATCTGAGGTGTAACCTCAGCTGATGTTGTGAAAGGTACGTGTGTATTTCAATCTATTGACTGTTTACAAAATAGCCTCATTTTCATCGACGAGGCATTCCAGAGAAATGTATAAAAATTGCTTACTTACTTAGTCGTTCCCCTTCTACCGTGAGGTGTAGAGGTTGTAAAAATTGCATAAACCAATTTCTCGAAAAATCTCTTATCAATCTTTTACAAGCATATTCTCTCGCACGATTACATTCTTATGCATACTTTCACAACACACATCCATAAAAACGCACATACATTTTCTCAATCTAAAATAGCTATACACTTTCACGTGCGCAATCTTTCACACATACGCTTTCATGCATACGCTGACATACACACACCCACTTACACACTCACATACACGCTCACACATACACTACAACTACGAACTTGAAACTAACTTTTATGCCCCATCACTCTTTCAAACACATATTCTCAAATGCACTTTCAGAAAAACCCATTCACTTTTCAAATATACACACACACACACCCACCCACTCTCGTAAGCATTTTCACAAGATCTGTTTTAAACAGAAGCTCACACACACAAGTACTTGCACATACATATTAATAAACACACTATCGCATGCATAAAGTCTCTCGCGTTCTCCCTGTAAATCCTCTAATGCACTACGCTGCCTCTCTTTTTCTTCCTCTAATTTCTGCATGCACACACAATTTCACTCTTTTCCTTCTAATTCTTGCAAACACACAATCTCTCTCGCTCTCTCTCTGTCTATCTCTTTTATTCCCCTCTAACTCTCGCTCGCATGCAAATACACTTTCTCTTCCTTTCTCCCTCTAATTCTGGCACGCACACATACTTTCTCTTTCCTTCTCTCTGTATCTTTTAGCACGCACACACACTTTCTCTCTTTCTCATTCACCTCTTATTCTCTTGAGTTAGGGTAGACAACGGCAGCGAGGAAGAGAATTGATCACTCCACCTCTCGAAGCTGGTCCTAGTCTAGTGAAGTCTCTAACACTTCACTCCCCTACGGTAGTATCTGCTATGTGACTATCTTTACGTTTTTACTTCCACGGGTGAATGCATACACAAACTCGCATCTTAATTAACTCGCATCACACGCGCTTTAACCTCCGTGTAGTTCCTAACATACACGTTCTCACTGACATACACAAACTCGCATCTTAATTAACTCGCATCACACGCGCTCTAACCTCAATGTAGTTCCTAACATACACGTCCTCACTGACATACACAAACTCGCATCTTAATTAACTCGCATCACACGCGCTCTAACCTCCATGTAGTTCCTAACATACACGTTCTCACTGACATACACAAACTCGCATCTTAATTAACTCGCATCACACGCGCTCTAACCTCCGTGTAGTTCCTAACATATACGTTCTCACTGACATACACAAACTCGCATCTTAATTAACTCGCATCACACGCGCTCTAACCTCCGTGTAGTTCCTAACATACACGTTCTCACTGACATACACAAACTCGCATCTTAATTAACTCGCATCACACGCGCTCTAACCTCCGTGTAGTTCCTAACATACATGTTCTCACTGACATACACAAACTCGCATCTTAATTAACTCGCATCACACGCGCTCTAACTTCCGTGTAGTTCCTAACATACACGTTCTCACTGACATACACAAACACGCTTTAAAAACACATACAATCACGTAACATACACATGCACAAATCACAGAGAAAGACATAGAATGAAAGAAAGGAACAATTGTGAGGAGCTCTGAAGCAGAATCAGAGAGGGGACAAGGTTCTAAAATTAAACAGAAACAGTAAGAAAACATGTATTATGAGACGCTCTGCATACATAGCGTTACCATTGTGAACAGAATGTCTGTTAACAAATAACAGTAACGAGTTATGGACTTTTGTACAAGAAAATTTACATTTAAATCTACCTACTTCTTCTCCGTTTGACTTAAAAACAAAACGCACTGCAAAAATAATAATGATTT
This sequence comes from Oreohelix idahoensis, assembly GCA_024509875.1. NCBI lineage: Eukaryota > Metazoa > Mollusca > Gastropoda > Stylommatophora > Oreohelicidae > Oreohelix > Oreohelix idahoensis. The sequence goes on from JAMPIV010003699.1 coordinate 688,403, forward strand.
TAAAAAAAATTATAATGAAGACGAAGTTGGACGAAGACGAAGGACAATCTGTAGGAGTTAAGGCTTGATTAGATTCTGAGACGAAATCTCTCTGGCAGCAGATGAATATGCAATAATGGCCGCTTTCGCCCCAGCTTTGCACACACGGCTCATTAAACGACACACTCAACAGGGGATTATCCTAGCAATTTAAAACGGCAGGGAAATAACCTATTCTGGGGGGCTAATCCTATTACCGTGTACATATCCTATAGTCAAGGGAGGGAAAGTGTGTCCGGTAAGGGAGGAAAGGAGTGGTGGTGGTGGTGGTGGGGTGGGGGGGGGGTCCGGGTTTCTAAAAGTAGACAGTTTATGAAATATTCAACAACGTGCTGAATGGACTACTACTGTCAAGTTGGATGTTGAGATTTGGACTACTGTTTAATTGAATGTTGAGATATGGAATGTTGTTAAGCTGATATTGAGATCTGGACTAAGTTCATGTTGAGATTTGGACAACTGTTAAGTTCATGTTGAGATTTGGACTACTGTTAAGTTCATGTTGAGATCTGGACTACCGTTAAGTTCATGTTGAGATGTGGACAAATGTTAAGTTCATGTTGAGATCTGGAATGCTGTCAAGTTGATATTGAGATCTGGACTACTGTTAAATTCATGTTGAGATTTGGACTACTGTTAAAGTTGATGTTGAGATTTGGACTACTGTTAAGTTCATGTTGAGATTTGGACTACTGTTAAGTTGATGTTCAGATTTGAACTACTGTTCAGTTGATGTTGAGATTTGGACTACTGTTAAGTTCATGTTGATATTAGGACTACTGTTAAGTTGATGTTGAGATTTTGACTACTGTTAAGTTCATGTTGAGATTTGGACTACTGTTAAGTTGATGTTGAGATTTGGACTACTGTTAAGTTGATGTTGAGATTTGGACTACTGTTAAGTTGATATTGAGATCTGGACTACTGTTCAGTTGATATTGAGACCTGGACTACTGTTATGTAGATGTTGAGATTAGGACTACTTTTAAGTTGATATTGAGATGTGGACCGCTGTTAAATTAGATGTTGAGATTTGAACTACTGAATAATTGATTGTTGAGATCTGGACTACTATTAAGTTGGAGGATGAGATCTGACTACAGTTAAGTAGGATATTGGGATTTTGACTACTGTTCAGCTGGAGGTTGAGATTTGGACTACTGGTAAGTTAGATGTTGAGAATTGGACTACTGTTAAGTTGGTTGCTGAGATTTAATGTTCATTCACGATCTTTCTCGACTGGACGAGAACTGGTCGGGCGAGTTCGCAGTCCTTCTGATGAATATTTCCGTGAGGCCCATCATGACAGACTAATTTGTAGTAGTAGTAGTCATTTTCACCTTGACGTTTGTTCATCAACGCTGCTTTAGACCAGACAACAGAGCCAGCCAACCATCCATCCATCCATCTGTTTATCTATCTTGACTGGCAGTTGAGCTCTGAAATAACTGAAGGACTTCTGTTTATGGCTGAAAAGTGCCACCTTCGCCACACAGGCACACACACAGCGGAAAGAAACAGCAGAAAGCCCGGCAGCTTGTGAAACATAACGGCTGAAAATGTGTAGGGTTCTGAAACCATCATATTGGTGACAGCAGCATCCTGTAGAACAGCGGTCGGTAACCCAGCAGCTGTGGAGATGTACTTTAGAACAACTCAGCTCTCTAGAGATCTACCTTGATAAAATTATGTCTGTTTTCAGGTTTCAGAGTACCAGTATTTAGAGTTTGGAAGAAGTGCAGCCTTATTGTAACTTTTACCTCTGGCAGACGATCGGCCTCCTGCATTCCCACCAACAGAGCGGTGGAAATTTCAATTTAAACGATATTTTACGGAATGTTAACTTTACAACAAACTAAACGATATTTTACGGAATGTTAACTTTACTACAAACTAAACGATATTTTACGGAATGTTAACTTTACTACAAACTAAACTATATTTTACGGAATGTTACCTTTACTACAAACTAAACGATATTTTACGGAATGTTAACTTTACTACAAACTAAACGATATTTTACGGAATGTTAACTTTACTGCAAACTAAACTATGTTTTACGGAATGTAAACTTTACTACAAACTAAACGATATTTTACGGAATGTTAACTTTACTACAAACTAAGCGATATTTTACAATAACAAAAATATAACCCCAAAACCCAATCATTTTACTGCAGACATTACTTATCATCTCTATACTTTTATATGTCTGTGAAACACGGACATCAAACGCGGAACTACAACGAAAAATACTAGCAGTTCAAACAAGGTGCTTCAGACAGGTCTGTGGAATATCAAACACGAATCATGTCACAAATGACAGGGTATGGAACATCGTACAGCAGACTGTGAAGCCACCTAAAGATCTAGTAAATATCAATGTAAACCTCAGTGGTATTATCACGTGTCAAGATCAAACGGGCTGTCCACAATTGTACTCATATAGACAGCCCCAGGTGGGGGCAGAGGTGCTAGACGAAAAGCGCAGACAGTATTCAGAAGTGGTGGAAAGATCTTTACAAAAACATAAATACTGGTACAAGATAGACACAATGTCGGATCAGTGCCCGCGTATTCTAGCCTTTTGTTGTCATACTCACTTATGGCTGTATGTTCGGCTGATTATGTTTGTTGAGTTTCTAACAACACTGTCACCAATGTTAACTCTAATACGTCACGTCGACCGGCTGAATGGTTAGAAGGCTTTCCTCTCGCGGCATAGTTAACCGAGTTCCGGGATCAAAACCTGGCAGCGTCACGCTCCAGTCTACCAAGCTGTAAATAGTTACACGACCCTACTCTTACGTTTGGGGGAAGCAAATGAAATCCCACTACACTGCATTAAAGCAAAAGCTGACTGTGGAGGATGTCGCATTTGCCACACAACGTTGAGGGTGTTGTAATTCATCTGCTCCTCTCAAGGTATGATAATCCTGGCCTTTGCGGAGTAGTGTGCCACCCTCAGACACCAGGGATGATGAGGCGTAGTAACTTGGTGTCTGTAGTCTGGTTTAAGTGTGATGTAGATGTGTATACAGACAGTGAGCATTACGAACAAGTCAATCCACACAATGACGTCACGTTAACTCACGATGTGAAAAGTCAATGATGCTTGCAACAGCTAGTGACGGTTTTGTATAATTTATTATAAACGCCACAATGACGAAGTGTGTAGACATAAACAAGCAGGTACATCATAGGTACGATCAAACAGTCATTATTACATATGTAGACAATTCAACTGGCACAGCAGACAGCATCAAAATAATGTGCATCATCTGCCTTTTAGGATATCGTAAAGCCGCTGTACATGTAGTCAGGTAGTAAACTTCCCCCTTTCCATAAGAGCTAGAAGATATCAACTAGGAGATTAAAGATGGTCTCCTCGATTTGACCTCAACAAGACAGGCATGTCTTTTGAGCGCCACATTATCGTCCTCTATGTTCCTTATACAGCAAAGGTATCAAACCTAGATCCATCAACAAAGTTCAGGAAGCAAATAGTCCGTAGGACAGGCATCAATCGATGCGTGACAATCTAAGTGGATCGTGAGCTGAGCAAACTAGTCATATCGTAGACTTTAGAATAAGGCAGGCTAAGCAAAAGTCAACATCACAAGATGGCGATAAAGTTACTCAGCCAAAAAAAAGGGATTTAATTACCTGTTCATAAGGAATTAAATGAATAATCACATATGCCTCCAGGCATTAGGAATAACACAGAGATATATCATCTCAAGATAGGAACAACAATCATGAGGACTCCTTCCTGAATAAACTAAGCGAAGACTAGCACATAGCTACGTCTCGCCTTCACAGCTTCTCAGCACAGACTGACCTGGGCGGAAATCGTTTTACCAACGCCACAAAAAGGGACATGCGCAGAAAACGCGAATCGAATACAACTCAGGCCAATTTACGAAACGAAGAATGTTCTACAATGTTCGACTTAAGACCTATTACCTTAAAAGGAAATGAATCTTGAAACATTGCGATTGCCAACTGTTTTCAAAGAACTGACGATCTGAGCGCTCCATATATGGTCGTGACTCAAAATCGTTCACACAGCTATCGGCAACCCTAGCTATCAAGATAAGACAACTTCTTAACGATAGCTATCAAGATTAGACGACTGTAGAAATAAAAGTGACTACAATTTCATGAGTTCCTTCCCATGCATTAAAAAATGAATCTAGTCAAAATGCATGGTCAGAATAAGTTGCTACAAGTTTTTAGCAGCAACATTACCGCCACCTCCCGATAAAAAAAAAAATGTGCAACATTTTTTTTTTTTTTTAAATATCCAAGAGTAAAACCAAAAAAACGGTTTAACAACGCACGAATTATGCGGGGATAAGTAATTGCACTGCCTAATATGAGGCTAAATTGACACATAAAGTGTCTGGTGAGAATATTTCTCAACAGATAAAAAAATCTGATTTAAAAAAATATATCGGGGAGGTGCCACCAACACACACTACGCTTGCATGAAAATACAATATAAATATGCAAGTTCATATCATTATAATCAAATAGCAGTGTCATAATCTAATACCGCTTAGAATGGATGTACACATCTGATATTGAATGTTAAATATTACATTATCTAAATGTTTAATATTACCATTACACAATGAAATTAAATATAAATGAAGATCGAGGACACATCTCCTGTCGTTCCAAAGAAACTGTACAATGTGGAACTCTCCATGTTTGACAATAGAAAGGTAGCTTCTCAGATCAACAATAACGTGCTGAGAAAAAACAAACAATATAATTCTATTTAATAGCCATTAAGTTTCATACTATACAATACATTATTATTAATAATTGTGGCCTTTGGAACTTTCGGCCCTTATATTAACTACTCAGTCTTCTTCTTATATTAAAGATGGGAACAGAAGAAGATGATAACAAAGCACAATAGTATGTGTTCACCTAAAGTGAGGACAGATGTGCTAATGTATTGTAGTAATATAGGTGTGTTATGGCTCTGTCGTATATCTAGAAATAGAACAGAAGTATTAGTTGGAATCATGTGGGCATCTAGACAGAATGTCAGCCATCACATTATCCGACCCACGGATAGCTCGTACCGTGAAGTGAAAAGGTTGAAGAGCAATAGCATATCGAGTGGATCTCGAACTCTTCAAGTTCTTAGTCTGAATAGCTGTAAGAGCTTTCTGATCAGTTTCTAGAATGAAATGTGCGCCCAGGAGGAATCTTTGTAGTTTGAGAATAGACCAAACCATAGCTAACAATTCACGGTCTAAAACCGAGTAGTTCCTCTCTGCCGCATTTAGTTTTCTAGAAATGTACATGACAGGATGCAGAGTTTCAGCATATTCCTGCATAAGTGCTGCTCCGATCCCAGTGGATGAAGCATCACTTCGAAGAACAAAAGTTCTATCAAGAGTAGGTAATCTTAGGATGGGAGGAGAAGAAAATATACTTTTAATCTGGTCTAAGGAAGATTGACATTCCTGAGACCAACGAATCAGATTAGGTGACCCTTTCTTCAACAACGTTGACAGAGGTGCCATTATCGAAGATAGATTCGGAATAAATCTCCCATAGAATTGGATTAACCCCAAGAGACTCCGGACTTGTTTCTTCGTTTTAGGTACAGAGATGTTCAATATTTTCGAAGTATTGTGGTCTTCTGTCTTCAAGAGACCATGACCAACACGATGACCCAAGAAAGAAATTTCACCAAAACCAATATAAGCTTTAGAAGGTTTTGCTGTCAGATTATACTCACGTAGAGTAGACAGTAGGTCATATAAACCCAGATAGTGATCTTCCCAAGAATCACTGAAGAGACAGATATCATCTAAGTAAGCGATGACATCTGAACGATGAGAAAGAATTCGACGCATCATGCGAACGAAAGTAGCAGGGGCGTTCATAAGACCGAAAGGCATTACATTCCATTGAAATAAACCCCTAGGTGTAGAGAAAGCAGTCAGAGGTTTGGCATGATCTGCTAAAGGCACTTGCCAATAACCTTTTGACAAGTCAAGTTTAGTGAAGAATCTAGAATTAGAAAGTCTACTAAGTAGATCCTCTAGTAAAGGCATAGGTTCAGCATCGAACTTTGTGACTTGATTTAATTTGCGATAATCAACGCAAATTCGTATGTTCTTATCTTTCTTCCGAACAATAACCATGGAAGAAGAATATGGAGAAGTCGATGGTTCAATTATGTTTAATTGGATCATTTCATCCAATTCCTTTTCCACTTGTGACTGAAAGTGTATAGGGATAGGATACGGCCTAACCCTAATAGGATTACTGTCGGTAAGAATTATGTCATGTTCTATGACATTCGTGTGACCAGGGATGTCGGTTAGAACATCCTTAAATGTCTGTAACATCGACGAGACTTGACGATGTTCATCAACAGAAAGATTAGGAGAAATGGACACATCTTTCCAAGATTCCATAGAATGTAGTGGAACCACTGGAAGAGGGAGATCGACATCAGAAAAAAACAGATTCCTCATCCTGTATGACAGACAGGGATGAGTAATGACCATGAGGTACCGAAGATTCGTCCGTTGCCTGAAAAATAGGCAGCAAATAGTCTGGACGCTCATGAAATTCCGTCAGTCAGCATGTTGATATGGAAAGTCTTATGCTTTCCATCTATATCGACCACATAGTCAACATCGGAAATTCGTGAGACTATTGCATATGGACCTTTCCATGCAATCAGAAGTCTATTTTCCCTACTGGGGAGTAGGACGAATGCTTTGTCACCTGGACAAAGTTGTCGTAGACATCTGTTCTTGTTAGCAAACTGCCTTGCTTTTTCTTTAGCAATTTCTGACGAAGCAGTCGCTAGTTTGCATGCCTCAATGATCTTTTGCCTCAGAGCAATGACATACTCATATGAAGATTGAGTGTCATCACTAATATCATCGGCAGTGATGAGATCGTGTAATAAAGACATAGGGCCGCGCGGACGCGCGCCAAAGACAAGTTCAAAGGGAGAAAATCCTGTGTGCTCATTTGGGACCTCTCTATAGGCAAAGAGAGCCGCAGGTAAAACCCTGTCCCAATCTTGAGGATGGTCTTCAGTTATCTTACCAAGTAAAGTCTTGAGCGTTCTATTCAGACGCTCAACTAACCCATTAGACATAGGATGATAGATGCTACTGAGAGATCTTTTAATGTGTAAGGTAGACATTACTTGAGACATAGTATCAGATATGAGTTGAGTTCCATGGTCTGACAGTATTTCTCTGGGGAACCCCAAGCGAGAAAATATCAGCCAAAGAGCATCTGCGATATCTGTAGTAGATATGCTCTTTAGAGGGATAGCCTCTGGCCAACGTGTGCACATATCGACACATGTAAGAATAAACTGATGTCCTCTGGCCGACTTTATCTTAAAAGGGCCAATAATATCTATGGCCATTTTCTGGAATGGCCGAATAGGGATGTCAGCAGCCTGGATAGGCGCAGCATGTCGTGGTCCTCTAGATTTGACCTCCTGACATACCTGACATGATCGGCAGTATATACGGATGTCCTTGTTAACAAAGGGCCAAAAGAAAGCCGCAAGGACTCTCGACTTTGTACGGGAAAATCCCATGTGTCCAGCACACATTGCGAGTCATGAGCATGCTGCAATATTTGCACTCTCATACTCTTGGGAACAAGAATTTGCGAATGTGCTGACGTAGCCGAGTCTTGTACCATACGTACAAGTACGCCGTTTTTCATTTCTATCCAAGATTTTCTTTGTGTATCCTTATTTGGATCACCTTTCTTCGCAAGAATGAAGAATTTCTTTAGCGTAGGATCTTCTTCTTGTAATTTTATGAACGAGTCACGAGAAATAACCAAGGTACTATCTTGGCTATGAACTTCATTATCATTATTCAACGAAGTTTGCGGTGTTTGTAGAGCTTGTGCTCTTGTAACCACTGCATTGGTAGCTTGCATATTATCATCTTCCCAAGCAGCAATCTGCTGTGGGGTACATTCCCTAACTCCGTGGATACGACCAATAATAAGGTCCGCAATAGGATTAGGTAAGAGACAGGCATGCACATCTCCCGTAAAGAAAGGAGTGGCAATGTGAATTATAGCAGTAGGATATTTCTCTAGAGTGCCGCCAAATGTGACACATTTGATAACCCTTCCTGTCGCACAGGATGGATCTACAAGCGATTGTCTAACACCAATAGTGGTGCATCCGGAATCGAAAAGTAGTGAGACCGGAGTATTATTAACAAGACCCTTATGTAGGATTAGAGAACCTCTCCCGTCATGTGCAACCGAAGCAGGAAGAGCGGGGAGAGGGTGACCACAACTCAAAGTCGATATTGTAGTCGGTTCGAACAAAGTACTGCATTGGGGGCACTTGTTTGCTCTTCCAAAGTCAAATGAAGAACAAGTGACAGCGTCAGAGTTTTTTATTATCAGAAACCTGATTACAGGCTCCCTGAGATTCTTGTTGAACCGAGTTAGCCTGCTGATATCTCTTTTTTTTTGTATTGAGATCTACCGCGACTACTATTACCTCTGAAGTTATCACTGTTGTTATTGTCTCTGTAGTTATTATTGTCTCTATTATAACTGTTATCATGTTTCGAACTACAGTTTCCATGATTATTATCATGTCCACATTGATGTGAACATCTATTTGTTTGGTTTTGAGGTCTACGCGAGGAAAAACCTCTGTTACCATATCCTCTTCTGAAATGCCTAAAATTATTATGTTGGAAGTAACGAGGACTGTCAGCTCGTCTCCAATTCTTCGACGAAGAATCACCCTGAAATTGATTTCCATAGTTTTGACCGTAACTACGGTTACTTTTCTTATCAAAATTTTGTTGGAATCTATTACTAGTGTTTTGACTATAAGGTGCTGCCGAAGCAACTGGCAGACCTTCTTTTACTTTAGAGTTACCAATGGTTGCGTGAGGATGAGCAGTTATGTATTGGCTACAGAAATCTTCCATTTCTTTTATTGTTTTAGGTTTACGTTCATGAAGGAAAGCAAGGAAAGACTCATTAACAGAAGACATGACTTTGTCTCTAAGTATTAAGTCCATAAGTCCTTCATAAGTTTTTTCTGTCTTAGACAGCTCCACCCAACGTAAAAAAGTAAGACGTGTCTTTGAAATAAATTCAGAGAATTGCACACCAGTTTCTGGTAACATATTTTTAAATTGAAGACGATAGCCGTCTTCGTCAAGTTGGTATTTTTTTAACAATATAGCCCTGACAACATCATAGTTGTTCTTGTCAGGCTCATCTACCATGCTTAACATACTCAAAGCATCACCTCTAAGTATTTTGGACAAATGATAAACCTGCAATGATTTATCTATGTTATGTACTTTACATGAAGTTTCAAATCTGTCCAAATAGAATGTTATATCGTCGATGGAAGCATTGAATGGTGGTAGGTTAAGTTTGAAAGTGCTTGCATTAGTCTTATCTGAGACCTTATTTGCATCATTAGCATTACCTATGTTCATCACCCTTAATTTCTCAACTTCCAAAGCTAAGAGTTTTTCTTCATGCTCCATTTTTGCTTTTCTCTCTTCAGACTCTCTTTGTAACTTCCTTTCTTCAACTTCAGCTTGCTTTTCTAACCTTTTTTTTTTCAGCCTCTATTTTCAAGTCTTTTATTTTCAGCCTCTTTTTCAAGTCTTTTATTTTCAGCCTCTATTTCAAGTCTTTTATTTTCAGCCTCAAGTCTTTTCTCTTCAGCTTTTGCTTCTGCTTCTCTTTTTTGTTTTTCCATTTCCATTTGGAATCTTTTTTCATCCACCTGCATTTGCAGTTTCTTTTGTTCAGCTTCCATTGCTTTATCATATTGAGCAGTTGCAAATTCTTCTAACTTATCACCAGTCTTCCCAAGCAATTTACCCTGCTCAATAAGTGCTCAAATGTAGCCATGATGTGTAATAATATGAGTCCACAACCTGAAATAATTAATTATCTTATTTCAAATTTAATTATAACAAGACTTAAATGAAGCACTTGTTTACTCACAACACCATATTATTATCCCAATCTCTGTGGGAAACAAGTCTTATATCAAAGAACTTGTGTATAGACCTTTTTGAAATATCATCAATCAACTCTTGATCATAGGTGCACTTCCCATTCAATAGTGCACAATACTATTCATCATTTATTTATCATCAGTGTAGTAGTAATGCATAAGCATAATAATAATAATAATAATAAATTCTTTAAGCGCCAAACACGGCGCATAAGGCAGAAACCAGTGCTCTCCAGGTTGTTCGTTGTGACGCCACTCCTCTTAGCTCTTGCACATTATTTAGGCCCAACGTTCTTCCTTCTCTTATTATTGTTCTTCTGAGTGTTTTCTTTTGGTCTTCCTTTTTTCCGCTTACCCTCAGGAACCCAAGTGAGCGCCTGTAGTGGTATTCTGTTGTTTTTGCATTCGTAGGACATGACCGATATATGACCATCGTCTTTTCCTTATATAGTCGGAGACATATTTCTGCCTAGAGTCTTCTCTTATTTGTCGATTAGTCTTGGAAATTCTTTCCAACTGATGTTCATGAGTTTTCTAAGACATTTGTTCTCGAATGTATTCAGCTTGTTCTCCAATGATTTTGTTATTTTCCAACTCTCACAGCCGTATGTTAACACTGAGATAACATTTGAATTAAACAAACGAAACTTGGTATGTATATTCAATGATCGTAATTTCCAAATGTTAGATAATCTATTGAAGGCGCTAGCTGCCAAAGCAATTCTAGTATGGATTTCTCTTGTTGTGTCACCATCCTGAGTCATTTTACTGCCTAAATAATTGAAACTTTCAACTTTCTGTAGTTTTTCCCCGTTCAAGATGATATCAAAGGTCTCGTTAGAAAAGTTCATAGCTTTAGTTTTAGAGGCATTTATTTGGAGACCAATTTTAACCGAGAGATGACACAAATTATTTATTGCTTCTTGGGATTGCATAAGCATAACCCACTATTAAATGTGAATTAACTACTATAAGTGTAACCAATGACTATGTAAACACAATCACAATGTAAACAATAACAATGTAAACATTACACTGTAAACAATACAATGTAAACAATACAATGTAAACAATACAAAGATTTAGCAACAATACGAATACATTCGTAGAAATCAACAAAAAATAAAGCGAAAATTAAAGAAATATCACAAAAAATGTGATGATATCTACGAGAAGATAACACAAATACAAGACACCACAGTGTATAAACAAAAATGTTGTATGAAACTAAACTATAGTAAAGAGGAGGCTAGCAAGTACAAACAAATCAAATCAGAACTAAAGAATGCAGAAAAATAACGAAAACAATACTAACACATGTCATCACAACTAACAAAAAATAGCAACAGCAGTCGCTTTGCAAATTCCAGTATCGGAAATTTGCACACCCTATAGAAAACGCTCACGATAGACGACCTCTATCACGTGGTATGATCTAAGGGAGACTCCGCCCAACCGAAAAACCCGCAGAAACATAAACATATAAATATAAATATACAAATAACACATAAACATATAACATGTAAACAAAAGAATGAGATGAAACACAGAAGACTCAGTAGAAGTATAAGGGCACAGTTCACAAACAAACAGGCCACTTAACTTATGGAACTCCAATCGTCAGTACAGCAAACAGGATGTAATCAGCATTCTGAGATCAAAGATCCAACGTTGATTGCCATCTGTACTTGCATCAAAACAGCTACGACGATGGTTGAGACTTGAGTTTTCAAACGGTACATGCAGTGTACAAGAAGTGTAGAACTCGTCAGCGATGGAACTTGGCCTTCTCCGAAGCAGAACAGCAACAAATCGATTCTCCCGTATGTAACAAAACTGGGAAATGTCACTTTCTTGACTTGGAACAGCAATTGTTGAAAATTCCAAAAAAAGTTCCTGGGCAACGCCGAGTAATTTCGTAACTCTGCACTTCTGTTGTTGTCTTGTAGATGTTGTCTGTAGACTGTTGTAGAGTGCTGAATGAAGCGGGTAAGGGACCCCGAGTATGCTGGTACCAGATCAAACCAGCTTATGGCCACCAAATGTAGCGTAGCAAATGTTGCGTAAGTATTATATGTGTTGATAAATGTTCTGTGGAGGATGTCGCATTTGCCACACAACGTTGAGGGTGTTGTAATTCATCTGCTCCTCTCAAGGTATGATAATCCTGGCCTTTGCGGAGTAGTGTGCCACCCTCAGACACCAGGGATGATGAGGCGTAGTAACTTGGTGTCTGTAGTCTGGTTTAAGTGTGATGTAGATGTGTATACAGACAGTGAGCATTACGAACAAGGCAATCCACACAATGACGTCACGTTAACTCACGACGTGAAAAGTCAATGATGCTTGCAACAGCTAGTGACGGTTTTGTATAATTTATTATAAACGCCACAATGATGAAGGGTGTAGACATAAACAAGCAGGTACATCATAGGTACGATCAAACAGTCATTATTACATATGTAGACAATTCAACTGGCACAGCAGACAGCATCAAAATAATGTGCATCATCTGCCTTTTAGGATATCGTAAACCCGCTGTACATGTAGTCAGGTAGTAAACTTCCCCTTTCCATAAGAGCTACAAGATATCAACTAGGAGATTAAAGATGGTCTCCTCGATTTGACCTCAACAAGACAGGCGTGTCTTTTGAGCACCACATTATCGTCCTCTATGTTCCTTATACAGCAAAGGTATCAAACCTAGATCCATCAACAAAGTTCAGGAAGCAAATAGTCCGTAGGACAGGCATCAATCGATGCGTGACAATCTAAGTGGATCGTGAGCTGAGCAAACTAGTCATATCGTAGACTTTAGAATAAGGCAGGCTAAGCAAAAGTCAACATCACAAGATGGCGATAAAGTTACTCAGCCAAAAAAGGGATTTAATTACCTGTTCATAAGGAATTAAATGAATAATCACATATGCCTCCAGGCATTAGGAATAACACAGAGATATATCATCTCAAGATAGGAACAACAATCATGAGGACTCCTTCCTGAATAAACTAAGCGAAGACTAGCACATAGCTACGTCTCGCCTTCACAGCTTCTCAGCACAGACTGACCTGGGCGGAAATCGTTTTACCAACGCCACAAAAAGGGACATGCGCAGAAAACGCGAATCGAATACAACTCAGGCCAATTTACGAAACGAAGAATGTTCTACAATGTTCGACTTAAGACCTATTACCTTAAAAGGAAATGAATCTTGAAACATTGCGATTGCCAACTGTTTTCAAAGAACTGACGATCTGAGCGCTCCATATATGGTCGTGACTCAAAATCGTTCACACAGCTATCGGCAACCCTAGCTATCAAGATAAGACAACTTCTTAACGATAGCTATCAAGATTAGACGACTGTAGAAATAAGAGTGACTACAAATCCATGAGTTCCCTTCCATGCATTAAAAAATGAATATAGTCAAAATGCATGGTCAGAATAAGTTGCGACAAGTTTTTAGCAGCAACACATGCTTTTCAATGGTCGACACCTCTTTCTTTCTCTGCTATGTAGCAGATATTTTGTATTTTAAACATTCTTACACTCCTCTCACTGCAGTTCAAACAAGGTGCTTCAGACAGGTCTGTGGAATATCATACACGAATCATGTCACAAATGACAGGGTATGGAACATCGTACAACAGGCTGTGAAGCCACCTAAAGATCTTGTAACTATCAATGTAACTATTAAATCTGTTATTTGTAAATATACAAATTTAACGTCGATTTAGTCATTTTGAATGTGCTGCATGTTTGTCTCAGTCAATTTACTAAATACACTCTAAACAGAGCTATGCCATAATAAGAAGAATTCCACTGAGTAAATCAGGGTGGGGGCTTGAACGAGCTGACATTAATAATTGCTTAATTCTTCATAAAAGGCGGCGGACCGATATAAGTTAACAATTGCCCTGCCAATGTCGCATTGTTCTTGACTTCGAAAATATCTTATGAACCTACCTTGAGATAGAAGCATCATTATCCTTCTATCTACAACTCTGCCAAGAGTAATCTAGTGTGAAGGTAGACATCTTTGAAGGCCCAAATTAGTTACTCTTGAGTTTTGGCCACTGTTGGACCACTACTGTAAAGCAGGGGAGGCAATTCAGTGACTTTAGGATCACAAATGCAATTTACTAAACAGCAACTAGAGAATGTTTTCATCGAGTTGGAAAATCAGATGGAACAATGTATCACGAGTGATCTTAAAAATGTGAACGGTATTGTGATAAAAAAATTAATTATGCTGTCATAGGCCGTTCACATTGTGTTTCTATCTTGTGTATATCCAAAGTTATTAGAGTTTCTATTTTATGTATACAAAGTTATTAGTGTTTCTATCTTGTGTATATCCAAAGTTATTAGAGTTTCTATTTTGTGTATATCCAACGTTATTAGAGTTTCTATTTTGTGTATATACAAAGTTATTAGAGTTTCTATTTTGTGTATATCCAAAGTTATTAGACTTTCTATTTTGTGTATAACCAAAGTTATTAAAATTATAGTTGTATAATGGCTTTATAATCACGATGTATTTCAGCAGGTTGTTTGTGGCGATGTATTTCAGCAGGTTGTTTGTGGTGATGTATTTCAGCAGGTTGTTTGTGGTGATGTATTTCAGCAGGTTGTTTGTGGTGATGTATTTCAGCAGGTTGTTTGTGGTGATGTATTTCAGCAGGTTGTTTGTGGTGATGTATTTCAGCAGGTTGTTTGTGGTGATGTATTTCAGCAGGTTGTTTGTGGTGATGTATTTCAGCAGGTTGTTTGTGGTGATGTATTTCAGCAGGTTGTTTGTGGTGATGTATTTCAGCAGGTTGTTTGTGGCGATGTATTTCAGCAGGTTGTTTGTGGCGATGTATTTCAGCAGGTTGTTTGTGGTGATGTATTTCAGCAGGTTGTTTGTGGCGATGTATTTCAGCAGGTTGTTTGTGGCGATGTATTTCAGCAGGTTGTTTGTGGTGATGTATTTCAGCAGGTTTTTTGTGGTGATGTATTTCAGCAGGTTGTTTGTGCTGATGTATTTCAGCAGGTTGTTTGTGGTGATGTATTTCAGCAGGTTGTTTGTGCTGATGTATTTCAGCAGGTTGTTTGTGCTGATGTATTTCAGCAGGTTGTTTGTGCTGATGCATTTCAGCAGGCTGTTTGTGGTGATGCATTTCAGCAGGCTGTTTGTGGTGATGTATTTCAGCAGGTTGTTTGTGGTGATGTATTTCAGCAGGTTGTTTGTGGTGATGTATTTCAGCAGGTTGTTTGTGGCGATGTATTTCAGCAGGTTGTTTGTGGCGATGTATTTCAGCAGGTTGTTTGTGGTGATGTATTTCAGCAGGTTGTTTGTGGTGATGTATTTCAGCAGGTTGTTTGTGGTGATGTATTTCAGCAGGTTGTTTGTGGCGATGTATTTCAGCAGGTTGTTTGTGGCGATGTATTTCAGCAGGTTGTTTGTGGCGATGTATTTCAGCAGGTTGTTTGTGGTGATGTATTTCAGCAGGTTGTTTGTGCTGATGTATTTCAGCAGGTTGTTTGTGCTGATGTATTTCAGCAGGTTGTTTGTGGTGATGTATTTCAGCAGGTTGTTTGTGGTGATGTATTTCAGCAGGTTGTTTGTGGTGATGTATTTCAGCAGGTTGTTTGTGGTGATGTATTTCAGCAGGTTGTTTGTGCTGATGTATTTCAGCAGGTTGTTTGTGGTGATGTATTTCAGCAGGTTGTTTGTGCTGATGTATTTCAGCAGGTTGTTTGTGGTGATGTATTTCAGCAGGTTGTTTGTGGTGATGTATTTCAGCAGGTTGTTTGTGGTGATGTATTTCAGCAGGTTGTTTGTGGTGATGTATTTCAGCAGGTTGTTTGTGGTGATGTATTTCAGCAGGTTGTTTGTGGTGATGTATTTCAGCAGGTTGTTTGTGCTGATGTATTTCAGCAGGTTGTTTGTGCTGATGTATTTAAGCAGGTTGTTTGTGGTGATGTATTTCAGCAGGTTGTTTGTGGTGATGTATTTCAGCAGGTTGTTTGTGGTGATGTATTTCAGCAGGTTGTTTGTGGTGATGTATTTCAGCAGGTTGTTTGTGGTGATGTATTTCAGCAGGTTGTTTGTGGTGATGTATTTCAGCAGGTTGTTTGTGGTGATGTATTTCAGCAGGTTGTTTGTGCTGATGTATTTCAGCAGGTTGTTTGTGCTGATGTATTTCAGCAGGTTGTTTGTGCTGATGTATTTCAGCAGGTTGTTTGTGGTGATGTATTTCAGCAGGTTGTTTGTGGTGATGTATTTCAGCAGGTTGTTTGTGGTGATGTATTTCAGCAGGTTGTTTGTGGTGATGTATTTCAGCAGGTTGTTTGTGGTGATGTATTTCAGCAGGTTGTTTGTGGTGATGTATTTCAGCAGGTTGTTTGTGGTGATGTATTTCAGCAGGTTGTTTGTGGTGATGTATTTCAGCAGGTTGTTTGTGGTGATGTATTTCAGCAGGTTGTTTGTGGTGATGTATTTCAGCAGGTTGTTTGTGGTGATGTATTTCAGCAGGTTGTTTGTGCTGATGTATTTCAGCAGGTTGTTTGTGGTGATGTATTTCAGCAGGTTGTTTGTGGTGATGTATTTCAGCAGGTTGTTTGTGGTGATGTATTTCAGCAGGTTGTTTGTGGCGATGTATTTCAGCAGGTTGTTTGTGGCGATGTATTTCAGCAGGTTGTTTGTGGCGATGTATTTCAGCAGGTTGTTTGTGGCGATGTATTTCAGCAGGTTGTTTGTGGCGATGTATTTCAGCAGGTTGTTTGTGGCGATGTATTTCAGCAGGTTGTTTGTGGTGATGTATTTCAGCAGGTTGTTTGTGGTGATGTATTTCAGCAGGTTGTTTGTGGTGATGTATTTCAGCAGGTTGTTTGTGGTGATGTATTTCAGCAGGTTGTTTGTGGTGATGTATTTCAGCAGGTTGTTTGTGGTGATGTATTTCAGCAGGTTGTTTGTGGTGATGTATTTCAGCAGGTTGTTTGTGGTGATGTATTTCAGCAGGTTGTTTGTGGTGATGTATTTCAGCAGGTTGTTTGTGGTGATGTATTTCAGCAGGTTGTTTGTGGTGATGTATTTCAGCAGGTTGTTTGTGGTGATGTATTTCAGCAGGTTGTTTGTGGTGATGTATTTCAGCAGGTTGTTTGTGGTGATGTATTTCAGCAGGTTGTTTGTGGTGATGTATTTCAGCAGGTTGTTTGTGGTGATGTATTTCAGCAGGTTGTTTGTGGTGATGTATTTCAGCAGGTTGTTTGTGGTGATGTATTTCAGCAGGTTGTTTGTGGTGATGTATTTCAGCAGGTTGTTTGTGGTGATGTATTTCAGCAGGTTGTTTGTGGTGATGTATTTCAGCAGGTTGTTTGTGGTGATGTATTTCAGCAGGTTGTTTGTGGTGATGTATTTCAGCAGGTTGTTTGTGGTGATGTATTTCAGCAGGTTGTTTGTGGTGATGTATTTCAGCAGGTTGTTTGTGGTGATGTATTTCAGCAGGTTGTTTGTGGTGATGTATTTCAGCAGGTTGTTTGTGGATGTATTTCAGCAGGTTGTTTGTGGTGATGTATTTCAGCAGGTTGTTTGTGGTGATGTATTTCAGCAGGTTGTTTGTGGTGATGTATTTCAGCAGGTTGTTTGTGGTGATGTATTTCAGCAGGTTGTTTGTGGTGATGTATTTCAGCAGGTTGTTCAGCAGGTTGTTTGTGGTGATGTATTTCAGCAGGTTGTTTGTGGTGATGTATTTCAGCAGGTTGTTTGTGGTGATGTATTTCAGCAGGTTGTTTGTGGTGATGTATTTCAGCAGGTTGTTTGTGGTGATGTATTTCAGCAGGTTGTTTGTGGCGATGTATTTCAGCAGGTTGTTTGTGGTGATGTATTTCAGCAGGTTGTTTGTGGTGATGTATTTCAGCAGGTTGTTTGTGGTGATGTATTTCAGCAGGTTGTTTGTGGTGATGTATTTCAGCAGGTTGTTTGTGGTGATGTATTTCAGCAGGTTGTTTGTGGTGATGTATTTCAGCAGGTTGTTTGTGGTGATGTATTTCAGCAGGTTGTTTGTGGTGATGTATTTCAGCAGGTTGTATTTTTGTGGTGATGTATTTCAGCTGGTTGTTTGAGGTGATGTATTTCAGCAGGTTGTTTGTGGTGATGTATTTCAGCAGTTGTTGTTTGTGGTGATGTATTTCAGCAGGTTGTTTGTGGTGATGTATTTCAGCAGGTGTTTGTGGTGATGTATTTCAGCAGGTTGTTTGTGGTGATGTATTTCAGCAGGTTGTTTGTGGTGATGTATTTCAGCAGGTTGTTTGTGGTGATGTATTTCAGCAGGTTGTTTGTGGTGATGTATTTCAGCAGGGTGATGTATTTCAGCAGGTTGTTTGTGGTGATGTATTTCAGCAGGTTGTTTGTGGTGATGTATTTCAGCAGGTTGTTTGTGGTGATGTATTTCAGCAGGTTGTTTGTGGTGATGTATTTCAGCAGGTTGTTTGTGGTGATGTATTTCAGCAGGTTGTTTGTGGTGATGTATTTCAGCAGGTTGTTTGTGGTGATGTATTTCAGCAGGTTGTTTGTGGTGATGTATTTCAGCAGGTTTTTTGTGGTGATGTATTTCAGCAGGTTGTTTGTGGTGATGTATTTCAAACTGCTGTGGAATATAAAAGTTAAAGGTAGTTTCATTGCAGATGCTGCAATATACTAGGTCCAGCATCGAGAGGTGGTGTGATCAGTTCCCTCCCTCGCTGCCTTTTCTTTCCCTAACTCAAGAGCAGTCAGGTACCCATTTACAGCTGAGCAGACTAGAGCGTGCCATAACCGTATTTCGAACCCAGTATCTTTTCTGCAAGAGGCCAGCGCTCTAGCCACTCTGTCAATCGGACGCTCGCCGCTGAATATGTATTACGCTATTCCTTTTTCAAACTATCTACTATATTTCTCTGGGACGTCGTCCAACACCTTGAAAAGCCAAATACAGGTGTAAAACAAGAAGTCCAAAACAGAGACAAAGAACCGGATTTTAAAAGATGGACAGGGAAGATGGGGGAGGGAGAATAGACTTGACAAGAGTCGCTGCTAGAGACAGTCCAAAGCAATCCTGCGTAGTATTAGGCTTAAAGATGAAGTCTTAAGCTTTGCGTGCCCCGCTACGGAAAAGGGATGCGATTATAGTGTGACTGATCTGACTGGTGGAGAGATGAGCCCCCTTCATACAGCGGTGTAAGCCTATTTGGCATGACATCCTTGGAGATGGGGGAAGAAGAAAGGGGGGACGACTGTAAGCTGTTTAGGCATGAATTCTCTTATTTTTTTCACATCCCTTTTAGCTCAACATCTTTCTCGTATCCTGTCTGCTTATCTTCGTTATTTTTTAAAACCGTCTCTGCCTGGTAATGCCTAATTCTATATTTTCATTGGTTCAGCCTGCAAGACAGGGCCCGTTTACCTTGGTAGCTGTTTCAGACTCCATTTCCCGCCCTTAGCTGCTCGCATGAGCTGAAAAAAGTCAGCATTTGCAAACCACCGGATAATTGGGAGCTGACCATGAAGACAACCCGCGTGCAGAGATGTTACTATAAGTTACAATGTCCGAGGTGTATATAGTCTAGACTTCCATTAACGCCCAATTTCATTAACTACTGCCATATTTCCGATATTACTGAAATTTAAATACTTTATTTTTTTGGCCCAAGACATAAGACATACGAGTTCTAAGCAACCTATGCTGGAATAAAAAATAAAAAAAATATTTTAAACGCACGCTTTTAATGCACTAAAAACCCAAAAATTATTTTTCAAGGAGTTTATAGCTTGCAGTCAAAAAATGTAACATCAAACTGACAAAAAGCGTGGGGATTACATGGCTTTGTGCCTGTTAATTTGGTGCAATCAATGTCCTCAATTTGAAGGCCATCTAGAGATCGAACTCGACTTTCCCTTGATTCATAATTTTGATTGTTTCCCTTGATTTAGCTAGACACTTGTTTGAGTACTGCCCTGTGTTACGCATAGAAAAAAAAAGCACACCACGTACTCTTGAATGTTTAATTAACATGATTATGGCCCCTGATTTGTTTACATTTCTTCGCGAAAAACTTTAATTACTCATAATGTCATAATTACAATATTAAATTATTAAATAATTATTGTATTGTCATCGGGAATACACAACTATGCCAAATTTCAGAGCTATTGCTCATCTGGCAGTGATTTAAAAATCGATTGCAAGATTTGAAAGTGACATGAAACTGACATACAAGTGAAGTTAAATAAAAGCGTGTACTAAAAAAACAGCGACAATAAAATCTGGCAAGAATATTTCACCACATTTTAATACGAAAAGAGGGGTGAGACTAGGGTGTGCATTATATTCCTTGCCTCTTAACATCTGAATAGAAGATATGTTCAGACACATAAAGGGCAAAGCCAGGACTAAACAAAGTGGAAAGTAAAACACAAAAAAAACAAAAACAAAAAACACAACCTCAGACAGCCAGATAATACAGTTTTGTTAACTGAAAACAAACAAGAATCGAAAGTACTAGTGATGAGAGTAAATAGCATTAGTCGTGAATCAATCAATCAATACCCTTTAGCTCCCCAAGGAGCATAGGCCTTTAACAAACACATGCCAAGTCTTCCTGTCCTGTGCCATCCGCTCAAGTTCTTTCCATGTTTTCCTCATCATTTTCACCTCTGTTTCCAGTTCTCTTCTCCATGTGTTTTATGGTCTACCTCTGCCTCTCTTTCCCTGTGGATTCCAGAACAAGGACTGCCTTGTAATGCTATCAACAGGTTTTCTCAATGTGTGTCCTTTCCATCGCCAGCGTCTTCTTCTCAACTCTTGTTCCACTGGCACATGTCTGGTTCTTGTCATCAATTCCACATTTGTGACTTTGTCATACCATTTCAGTCCTTCTATTCTACGCAAGCACCCGTTTATAAAAGTCTGTAGCTTTTTGGTTGTTGTTTTTGTTGTTCTCCATGTCTCAGAGCCATACAATAGGACTGACTTCACATCTGAGTTGAAGATTCTTATTTTCGTGTTGGACTTGATTTCTCTTGTTCTGCATATGTTTCTCAATGCAATGAAAGCTCCTCTTGCTTTTTTGTATTCTTATTTTGATATCACTGCCTGTCCCTCCAACTTTGTCTATATTACTTCCAAGATATGTGTACGATTCTACATCTTTTAGTGGTGTTTCTTCAAGTTCAACCTTGTTATCATTTCTGGCATTTATTCTCATAATCTTTGTTTTTTTCCCTGTGTATTTTCAGGCCCACTTGTTGTGACCTCTCATCGAGAATTTTCATTTTCTCTTGCATCTGATTATGGTTATGGAACAGAAGAGCCAAGTCATCTGCAAAATCCTCGTAAGTCAAAGAAAAGTTTGGAATTAAAAGAAAATTAATGATTGCGATCAAAATTAGATAGAATGTTTTGGACATATCTTTTTCGTGTACTTTGGTCCTTGGCCGCGCACGGACAAAGCAATCAGTGACCATCACCCCTTGTGGAATCATGTAGGGTAGCAACAAAATTAACCACTTCACTCAGTCGGCGGCCATCCTTCACGTGGCGTCCCAGCTCTGATTCATGCTTTTCATATCTGCTTCCATAGTTCTCCGCCAGGTAGCTTTTGGCCGGCGTCTCTTTCGCTTTCCTTCTAGAGTCCATAGCATGACAGTTCTAGTGATGGTTCTCAGGGTCTCTTCTGAGGATTCCAGCGTCTACCGACATGGTGGTGCGCAGGTCTTCTTGGTGGCTTCGAGTTAGCAGTTCTTGGTTGATGACGGTGTTTGGTCAGAAAATTCGAAGAACGTTCCTTATACACGGTATGTGGAAAGAGAAAAGTGTGGACATTTCCTTTTTGTGTTACTCTCCAGCATTCTGCACCGTGTAGAAAGTATAGAAATTACGCAACTATTTCTAACTTGGTGTTCGTCCTGTACTAGGAAGATTTGAAGATGTTTAGATTGGACATATAAAGAAACATAACACTTTGTTGAAAACTATAATTTTTAAAAAGACAAATGAGGAAGACGAACACGACACTACAAGTGGGAGGAATGACATCAAGAGATAGACATGTACGCAGTGCGCAAATGCCAGCTGATTTAATCTTAGGGCATAAACTGTGAGTGAGCTCATTTCTTAAATCCAGAACAACGTGCAGCACTTCAATGAAAACAACCTAGCTCTGATAAGAAGGGTCCCACTGAATTATATGAGTAATCTAGCACATCCGTGGACAGTAGCATCAGTGCCATTGTGGCAAAGATTCAAATACAAAGAAAAGAACAGGAAATAAAAGAACAAAGTGTCGTTTATTTTGTTGTCTGATCCAGAGACGAGGAAAACAATGCAGATCATCACCATTTTAATTTTATTACCCCACGGAGCATGAATCCACCAAGACAGTTTGCCCCCCTTGTAGAAAGCCAGCACCAAAGCTTTCATGTATTCTTGAAGCTGTAGTTTCTGTAGCAGCTTGTTTTACATTATGAGGCTGCCAACCACAAGCACAATCTTATATGAGTCGTCACTCATGATATTCCCGAGGGACCAGTAGTCCTATTCTTTCTTCGTTTCCTCGTGTACCCCCGGGAGCTACAGGGACAACACAGGTACCCAAACAGAAATGATCATTGATTTTTTTGTTTTATGTGTTGGCAAAAGGGACAGAAATTCACATTGGGGGGGTGGTGGGGAGGAGCCGCAAGGGCAAGATAGCAGCCAACTTAGTTGGGCACATGAAAACGAAAGTGGAGATTGGTGCAAATACTGAGGAAAGAGACCTCTCAGATAACCCAGCAGGACGCTGTATATAGAACTCAAGAAAACGTGGAAGAACCCAGATTATATGATAGAGGAATAGTGAGTTAAGAGATACAAAAACTAGAGACCACAGACTATGTGAAAACAGACACACTGAGTTGAGAGATGCAAAAACTAGAGACTAAAGACTATGTGAAAACAGACACACTGAGTTGAGAGATACAAAAACTAGAGACCACAGACTATGTGAAACAGACACACTGAGTTGAGAGATACAAAAACTAGAGACCACAGACTATGTGAAACAGACACACTGAGTTGAGAGATGCAAAAACTAGAGACCACAGACTATGTGAAACAGACACACTGAGTTGAGAGATGCAAAAACTAGAGACCACAGACTATGTGAAACAGACACATGAGTTGAGAGATACAAAAACTAGAGATCAAGGACTATGTGAAACAGACACACTGAGTTGAGAGATACAAAAACTAGAGACCACAGACTATGTGAAACAGACACACTGAGTTGAGAGATACAAAAACTAGAGACCACAGACTATGTGAAACAGACACACTGAGTTGAGAGATACAAAAACTAGAGACCACAGACTATGTGAAACAGACACACTGAGTTGAGAGATGCAAAAACTAGAGACCACAGACTTTGTGAAACAGACACACTGAGTTGAGAGATACAAAAACTAGAAGACATCAAACTATGTGAAACAGATACACTGAGTTGAGAGATACAAACACTTGAAGAACACAAACTATGTGACACAGACACACTGAGTTGAGAGATACAAAAACTAGAAGAACACAAACTATGTGAAACAGACACACTGAGTTGAGAGATACAAAAACTAGAAGACCACAGACTATGTGAAACAGACACACTGAGTTGAGAGATACAAACACTTGAAGAACACAGACTATATAAATGAGAAACACTGTGTTGAGAGATTCAGGAAGTAGAGGATGCACCAGGATGAATAGAAATGTGGTCGAGAACCGAACATGAAAAGGTTCCTGGCTCACGGGTGCAAGCCAATTACTGACCCACAATACACGCAGCCAAGGCCATAGACTGCCGAATAAAAGCATATTATTGGTCAAGAATGCACTGAGCCAAAACCATTGACTGACAGATGCTGACTGCTGCTGGTCAGTGATGAACGGATGTAATGTTATCACTGACGGATGCATGTCTATTATTGTCCAGTAATGAACGAAGCCAATGCCTTAAACTTACGGATAAAGGCCTATTAACGGCCATTAATTCACGGAGCCACGGTCATTCACTGACAGATGAAAGCCAATTACTGAAAAATATTGCACAGAGCCAACGCCACTGACAGACTGATGCCTTTGTTAGTCAATAACCTTTAAAACAAAGGTGACAGATACAGGCCTATTAATAGCCAATAACTCAAAGAGCAAAGATGACTGACGCAGGCCTATTATAATAATTATTGACCAATAGCCAAATAAGCCAGGGCCAGTAACTATCAAATGAAGGTATATTACTGGCCAATAACCCAAACAGCCAAGACCACTGACCGACGGATGGAAGACTGGCCACGTTGTCATTAAATAAACTCCTGTCTGTGAATGCGTGAAACTAACACATCTCGGGAGAAACGTGGTGAAATCAGTTTGTCAGCTGAATCCCACACAAAAGCTGTTCCAATCCCAAAACTCACCAAATCTAAACAGGCCTGTGTACCACTAAACAACTGGTAAACTTCCAAGTTCAGAACTGAATCCAGCAGATAATTCGAAAGAAGATAATTTTTCGAAAACAAAACACGATGAAGGAAAGGGATGTTGAGGCATGATAAGACGAGCTTTGAACGTAATTACCTATCTCCAAGCATCATGTGAAGATGTACTTACAACATATTTCAATGCTATCTAATAGGATTAAGGCCCTTGCTCACAGCATATCTGCAGGGACATTGCGGCATTTTTTTTCCCCCAGCTAAGCAACGAGATTGGGAGATGAAGGAAAGAAGATTTAATATACACGAAGAGGCGGGGCTAGTTTTATCTGTATGTACCTATGCGTATTAACTTAAACATGCTTCTTATTATTTATTCATTCATTTCTTTTTTTCTCCAGTACCTCTAAGCTGTTAACTTCTACAATGTAAACCTCTAAGCTGTTAACTTCGACAATGTAAACCTCTAAGCTGTTAACTTCTACAATGTAAACCTCTAAGCTGTTAACTTCTACAATGTAAACCTCTAAGCTGTTAACTTCTACAATGTAAACCTCTAAGCTGTTAACTTCTACAATGTAAACCTCTAAGCTGTTAACTTCTACAATGTAAACCTCTAAGCTGTTAACTTCTACAATGTAAACCTCTAAGCTGTTAACTTCTACAATGTAAACCTCTAAGCTGTTAACTTCTTCAATGTAAACCTCTAAGCTGTTAACTTCTACAATGTAAACCTCTAAGCTGTTAACTTCTACAATGTAAACCTCTAAGCTGTTAACTTCTTCAATGTAAACCTCTAAGCTGTTAACTTCTACAATGTAAACCTCTAAGCTGTTAACTTCTACAATGTAAACCCCTAAGCTGTTAACTTATGCAATGTAAACCTCTGGGCTATTAACTTCTACAATGTAAACCTCTAAGCTGTTAACTTCTACAATGTAAACCTCTAAGCTGTTAACTTCTACAATGTAAACCTCTAAGCTGTTAACTTCTACAATGTAAACCTCTAAGCTGTTAACTTCTACAATGTAAACCTCTAAGCTGTTAACTTCTGCAATGTAAACCTCTGGGGTGTTAACTTCTACAATGTAAACCTTTGGGCTGTTAACTTCTACAATGTAAACCTCTAAGCTGTTAACATCTACGTTAACTTCTAAGCCGCTAGCTTCTACTATGTTAACTTCTAAGCTGTTAACTTCTACGTTAACTTCTAAGCTGTTAACTTCAACGCTGTAAACTTCTATGTCGCTAACGTCTACGTTCTTAATATCAAAGAAGTTATCTTCTACGTTGTTAATCTGAGTGCTTGTCGCGAAATACGTTCGTTCTCTTTTTCTAGTCTGCACTCTTCTCCGGCATTGTTACTCTGCCATTCCTTTTACGTGCTAATTCTTCCAGTATTCGTTGTTTTCGCTTTCATCGTTCAAGGTTTTCTTATCACGTCTTGTCACAACTCTCACCCACCCCTCTCTCCTGGTTATTTTCTCCTTTGTTATCGGCGACGCGTAGCGAAGGAGCGAACTTGCTACATTGACTTTTCGCTTATCGCCAGCTCCAGACGGAGTAAGAGTCTACACTCAGCGACATTCCTACTGTTAACCCAGACCTTTTGTGTGGGAAGATACACAAAACCATGCTATCGCATGATAAGGTGCTAGTTAGCAAATATGACGTGTCCAATTTACACGGTCGATTTCACTGGGATGTAGGAAGATAACAATCGTATTAAAGATTAAAACAAAGAAAATGATATAACATTTCCGGCGGATTGTCTGTGTGGTAGTAAACCCCAACGAGAAAATAACATCTTGTAGGAGGTTATCAGTGATAACTCTGTGAACGAAAAAAAAGTGATGTCCGTCTTCCACTACACACTACTGGACACAAGCATTTTGGCCTTTATTTGATCTATGATTGCTGATAAGAACATTATATTAGTGACTGCGTCTTTAAATTGTATGGGTCATTGACATGTCCTATACTATAGTTGTCTGGGTGTCGTGAGAGTGATCCCAGTCAATGATCACCTTTTGGGGTGCTAAATTGGCTATGCGTCCTTTCGCGATTTAATTTCCCAGCAAGGCGTTGACGCCGTTTGGGTGGTCCTTGGTTCGTTTCCCAGTAAGCCTATCACATATATTTCTTTTCTATTGTCTGGTGTTCTCCTTTATGTCCAACGAGTACCTGTTAATTACTTACATTTATGTATTTATTTAATTACATGCATACATACAATAGCACAAAATACATATTATATATATATATATATATGTCACCTGCCAAAACATGGCGGGACATAATTATGTCGTGCTTTCCCAGCGGCATGTCCTCATGACGGCATTAATTCCCCTGTGGCCATTTATCTGGATGGGAGGCATTGGTTATGAAGCTTTCAAGCAACGCGTCAAATAGGGCATGGGGAGAATTTTTTTTTTAAACCAATGGACTGAAATGTAACTAATTAATTAACAGCTGCTTTATCAAACATATTTTGTGTGTCACAAAATTATTTTTTTAAATCTTGCCTACGTATGTATTTAAAAAAAATTAAATATTAATTTTCTATTATTTCGTCTCCGAATCATTCTTAATGGAGTATCGACTTCAGCTACTAAATCGGTGGAGTTACTGCAACTGTAACGAACTCCATTCTTTATTCAGACTCGCCCGAATTACAAATGGGAAAAATTCAAGAAATTGTGTCCAAAATAAAACATCCGCCATTATTAACGATTGGAATAAAGTTCGCGTTATGTCAGTTCAGTTTCCATCCCGAAAAATACGCCGTACATACATACATACATACATACATACATAAATGCATACACAATGCTGCAAACAAAATATAAATATTCCTAGTATATGTTGCATTTTTTTTTCGTAAATATTACAAAACGTCTGCTCATAATCCCTGGCTCTTAAAGATCACGCGACCTCTTGCACAGTTCAAGCAGCCAGTAACTTATAATTTATTACTTTTATTTATGCTCCCATCGTTGAATACCGTTATTCTACTCTTCCTTCGAAGCATTCATCTTCAGAATTAACGACCTCGCAATACAATGCTAATACTTTCTGACCACTGAAGTCTTTCATATCTCGCTATCTTCCTTCTCACTCCTCAGAGTCCACTTCTGAATTCGTGTCAATTTCTGCCCTCGTGGTTGCGGTCTGCTGTGTGAAATATGACCGGAAGACACACCACTCGTACAAATAGTAGCCATGCCAGAATTTTACTGGCGTTTATCTGCCTATTTTACTGCACCCGGTCTATCCTCACGAACAAGCCGTTGGCCATTTTGCATGCTGGTAATGCTATTATTGGTAAAACGTCGTAAATTAATTCCCTTTCTAATCCAATCATTGGGAGTTATCGTCCCTGCTCTTCCGTGTCACATGATCCCAGTAAATCACGCAGACGACATGACAACATGTCCGTTTGAGATCATAAGCGATTATACTGAGAGGGATAATTCCATATTTTATAGCAGACGACACAGAGATCATGTCAAAAATACTAATTACGGTCGTACGACAGTGCAAAGACTTAAAATTGACGTGAGTATTATTTTTAGACTTGTCATGACAGGAATAATGAAACGGAGCAAAAGTTTCCGATGATAAGTACCAGATATCCAAAGTAAAGCGATCGTGGGATAAGTCCAGTGTTGTCGGCTGGAAGAGATCAGCCATCACGAATCTCAGCTTCGTGCATTTAAAGCGCTGATGTCTGTTCTTCATTCTGCATTACCTTTTTCACCAGTAAAACATAAGCCTTCAGATAATTCTTTTCAAGACCAGTTTCTGTCTTGCATTATTGGGTCCATTTCTTTCTGTCCTTAGGTTATACTTCTTATGTCTGCATACAATCCTCTGTTTATCAATTTTAAGGTCTTATCCGCGGCCAATGTCTTTGCCTGAAGAGTCCACAGACAAGCAACTGAGAGATGAACAAACAGGTTTTCGACAAAACAGATCCTGTACAGACCAGATAGCCACATTGGGAATAATAGTTGAACAAAGTCTGGAATGGAATTCACCGCTATACATCGGATTTGTGGACTATGAAAAGGCATTTGACAGTGTGGGCAGAGAATCACTTTGGAAACTGATGAGGCATTATGGAATTCCCGTGAAGTTCATTAACTTAATAAGGAAGACCTATGAATACATGACATGCAGAGTTCTTCATGAAGGACAACTTACAGAACCGTTTAGGATTAGAACGGGAGTGAGACAGGGATGCCTCTTGTCTCCATTTCTTTTCTTACTAGCAATAGATTGGGTTATGAAAACATCGACATCACACAACAGAAATGGAATCCAGTGGAATCTGACTAAACAGCTTGATGATCTGGATTTTGTAGATGACGTGGCTCTTCTGTCCCATAACCATAATCAGATGCAAGAGAAAATGAAAATTCTCGATGAGAGGTCACAACAAGTGGGCCTAAAAATACACAGAGAAAAGACAAAGATTATGAGAATAAATGCTGAACTCTTCGTCCATTAGTAATTGTCTCTGGATATGTCCATCAATTCCACACTTGAAGGTCTTGTCAAAATCATTCCAACCCTTCTTATTCTTGCGATTATTCAAATTATAAGCATGGGAAGCTACATCCTACTTTAGTACGCTATTTTCACAATAATTACTTAGAAAATCTTGTAAAACAACTGAAATCTCAGGAGAAACTGCAGAAATAATAACTGCGGGACTGTTTAAGCCAGTCGATAGATATGGATATTTCGTAAAGGCAGGAGGATTACACTAGTCAACAACCAAAATGTACCAGAAATGAAAATAGCTGATCTTAACTAATTTTGGTGTGCTGAAAACGAAAATGACATTAAAAAATGTTGATTGGCTCTAGTTTTCAAGATATATGCCACTAATGTATTTAATTACAGTCAATTTATATACTTGTTTATGACACAACTGTTGTGGGCGATTGCTTAATTTTTTTTCTAATGACCAATAAAAATGTAACTAGAAGTTGATGATGCAATCCTACCTATGATTACATCACCTTTGTGTATAAATATCTTATCTCTGATAAAATATTGCCATTAGTTAGTGCATTTGTCCTTATCAAAAGTATTGTAGTTAAAAATGCCTAAGACATGTGTGATCAGTGCTAATAATTTCTGTTATATATGTGGTGAGGTGACATTTGTATCACAAAAATGAAATATAACTAAAGTGATTAAGAAGGCATGCAGTTTGTATTTTGGCTCCAGAATAGGAGATCAAGATAAGAGCTGGGCGCCACACATATGCTGCAATACATGTGCAGCACATCTTAAACTGTGGTTGACTGGCAAGCTATGTCTTTTGCAGTCCCAATGATTTGGAGAGAGCCCACTGATCATCTCAACAACTGTTACTTTTGCATGGTCCCTCCAATTGGGAAAGGCATATCAAAGAAGAAAAATTGACTCTGGAATATCCAAACATCCCCTCTGCAATACGTCCGGTACCACATGGCGATGACCTACCAGTTCCCAAAGTGCCAGAATCATTTTCAGCTGCTTCCACTGATGAAGAAGAGGACATTGGTGGTCCTGAACATCAACCTCAAGCAACCCAGATTTTGAGCAAACTACATCCACTAAACCACACTTAATAACCCAAGGTGAACTGAATGATCTTGTAAGAGATCTGAATTTACCGAAGAACGAGGCGGAGCTTTTGGGTTCCAGATTGCAACAGTGGAATCTCCTGGCAGAAGATGTTACAATTTCTGTGTATAGGAACTGCCAGAAGCCGCTTATTACATAAGAGGGTGACCTTTCTGCATGCCACAACATTTCTGGTTTAATGGCAGCCCTCAAAATCAATTACATACTGGAAGAGTGGAGGCTTTTCATTGATTCATCCAAGACGAGTCTTAAAGCTGTTTTGTTGAATAATGGTAATGTGTTACTGTCAATTCCTGTTGGTCACGCAGTTCATATGAAAGAAACTTATGAAAACATTAAGCAGCTTTTGAAGTGTATAAACTACGATCATCATCATTGGTCACTTTGCGGTGACTTAAAAGTAGTCGCTCTTTTGCTTGGACTACAGGGTGGATACACCAAGTACTGTTGCTTTCTCTGTGAGTGGGATAGCCGTGCACGAAGTGACCATTACATCAGAAGACATTGGCCAATCAGGCAGTCATTGCAGCCTGGCAGTAAAAACATTGAGAACCCAGCACTTGTCAACACCAGCAAGATTTTGTTGCCACCCTTGCACATTAAGCTGGCTCTCATGAAAAACTTTGTCAAGGCAATGGAGAAAACAGATGAGGCTTTCAAATACCTCATCAGAAAATTTCCAAGACTGAGTGAAGCTAAAATAAGAGAGGGAGTATTTGCTGGTCCACAAATTCGAAAACTTCTTCATGATGACGAGTTTCTTTGCGTGTTGCATGGCAAGGAAAAAGCAGCATGGCTAGCATTTAAGTCAGTGGTGGACAATTTTCTTGGAAACAACAGATCTGATAATTACAATGAAATTGTAGAAAATCTCCTTCTGAAGTATAAGAGTCTTGGCTGCAACATGTCTTTGAAAGTTCGTTTTCTGGATTCTCATCTGGATTTCTTTACGTCAAACTTTGGAGCGGTCAGTGATGAGCATGGTGAACGATTTCACCAGGACATTGCTGCTATGGAGACAAGGTATCAAGGCAATTGGAGCCCTTCAATGCTTGCTGATTACTGTTAGACTGTGACAAGAGACATATCTCATCGATTGACTAACAGAAGCAAGCAAAGAGAGCTCGAACAGCGACTGAATAATGACGGAATGGGTTCAAATGTGCCTTTTTAAAACATGATATGTGAACTTTAAATAATGTTTTTATTTTTTCTATCATTTTATGTTGAAATATCAATTAATTGAGTATGTAACCACAATTTTTATAATGCTAAAGTAGAAAGACTAGCTGTTCACCCCAGAGAATTAAACAAGCATACATTATTTGTATTACTGTAATGTAAATTCATCATTTAAAAAAAAAACCAGAGCCAATTGGTGAATTTCATTATGATATTTGAAATCAGCATGTCAAAATCAATAAGAAATGGTATATTTAATTTCTGGTACAAATAACTTTTGAAAATTTGTTGACTAGTGTTATCAGACGATAACACCGTTACAGTTTTCGGACGCTTGATTAGAAGGGATAAAATAACATGTGATAACTACATTTAAAATAAGATAATTACGGCCCAATGTTAATAAGGAATATAGTTGGTCACTGTTGAAATAAGTATATTACTCCCAAAAGTGCTAAGACAGCTTTTGACGCAGGCTAAGGCGATCATTACTGTAGTGAAATTGACAGAGATACAACGGTAAAATACATCCAAAGATAACATTTAAGGATAAAAACATAATGCGTAGGCTGCGAATAGTACATGATCGCCTAGACCGCGGGTCATCATCCTCCATAATAATTGACTTGCTAGACAGGAGGGGAACGGAGGATCAAAAAGGAAAAATATGACTGGAAAGATTGCGTGAGACTAGAAAGGCTAAGGAGACGCAATGGGGGGGGGGGGAAACGGAGAAAAGTCACGTTTCCCAAGTTGACATAAAAAGTAAGCAACTCGACAGAAGGGACCATAGATATGTTACGCCACAGTCATTTATTGGACGCTTTTGCGATCCCAAGCCCTTGATTTGAATTCAGCGGCTAAACGCAGATGTTAGGAATATTACAAAAATTAAAAAGTACTTTTTTCTTAATATTAATGTTAGGAATATAAAAATTAGTTGGCCGGATGGCCTATTCTGAGCAGTGAACTAATATGTTCTTAATTTTACAGACGGATAGATAATATTGAAGATAATGACAAAAGACAGTGTAGTTTACATCATCGACAGACTGTATTGAATCTAAAAGTGTCGCTATTTTGCACAAAAAAACACGACCTCGAGACGCAGGTGTTCAAATCTACTTGGTATGGAGGAGAGGGGATATTGTGGTGGCTGTGTCTAAAAATAACTTTTAACGACAAAATTTTGGAGGGGAGAGAAAGGTTGGTTCAAAAATCAAGTACAATTTTGTAGAAACGCAAGTAGAGACGGACAGACTAACAGATAACCATCCATACTTGACTGAAGCATGACTGAAATGACTTTAGTGTAGGAAATTTGAATTCAAATAAACCTAGGCAGTGATTGGCCACAGACAAGCATATTGTCGGCGCTTAGACGCGGATTTGGGGTCATTTCTCAATAGTTGTTCAGTGATAGACACAGATTTTAAAGTGTGGTGATTTCCATATGAAAGAAAGTGTAAGAAGTTTAGGGACGCCATACTATAGCCAGCAGCTCAGCTGAGTTTTGCTAGCAATTCTGTGTTATTTATTCATAATCTGGTAAGATTGAAATTATTTCCTTATATATTTTGAATATTGTTTCATGTTCGAGTGATTTGATACTGCCATATCGAAATCTAGCCTTACAAACAAGTAGGGATTTGCTCTAGACCCCCCGCCCAAGTCAGGGTCTAGGGACCAACAATGTACATAAACTCCAGCAAGGGTTAGGCAAGACAGATCAAGTGTTGAGAATAATGAAACATATTACCTATCCTCTTTTAGGGCAGACAACTAATAAATATTTTTCAGAATCTATAGTCTGGGAGGATCTATCTGATGTAAACCCACCATGATAAATGTGCTGTTTGGTCAGAGAGATCTGACCTGTCTGTATGATGTGGTTGTTGTGTCAGTGTTGTGTCCAGACGTGGGTAGAGAATAGATTTTGACACATGGCCCATACTTTGATTGCAGAGCTGTGAGTTTCTGTTGTCAACAAAGCAGTGACTATTCAGTTGGTGACTTTACTCGAGTGTATCTGTGCAGTACTTGTGACAGAGACCACCATTATTGCCCGCCAGCACGGAGAGGTGGGACCACCAGATTTCAGCACCAGAGCTACAACTACAAGATGAGTGAGCCTCTGGTCTGCTGGACATTCACCAACGCTGTGTAGTACTAATACCCTCATAAAAATTCCCACCATTTTCTGGACACTGTGTAGTCAATATAGACAGGTGTGATGAGGCCACCCCAACAGCACAAACATTAACTATCCTCCCAAGTAGATGACTACTAGAACATTTTAATAAAACTAACTAGGATAGTACATATATATGTACACTATTGCATTTATGATATAATATTCCATGCATTTCTTTCATAATCTCTAAATCCTTTTAAGTTCTGGTCAACCTAAAAAATTGATCCAGAACAAAATAAATGTAATTCTATCAAAAAATTTTACACACGTGAGTTAGTTCAGTGTATTTTAACATTTATTAATATTATTAGTCTTGTTAAATATCTGTGGGTATATCTATAACCTATTACACCACACACTACATATCATAACCCTAGACACTTTACGTAGCCACATTCATTAAAAAAAATTAAGTGTGAGGTCGTAGTGGTAGCAAGAAAGGCCTTCTGACAATTCTCAACTACATTTTATCTCAGGAGCCTTCACAGCTGGCCTCATACAATTACATTTAGTAATATCAACATCATACAACACCATCAAACACCACTACAATTACCGATTTTAGAATCAATTTTGCTGCCCCAGAAAACGGCCAGACAAAGGTAACTTCAAGGTATATATGCAAAGTAAGGTCCTCAATATTTGGAATAATTAAAGCAAATCAAAGCATTCCCATGATTCACGATTTGTGACCATCTTCACATTGGCGCAATATTCAGAATGTGTCCTGTTGTCTGTCATATCTTTAAATCTTCCAATAAAATAGAAAATCTGTCTAAAATCTAATCTTTCTAAAATAGAAAATCGAAGTCTCCGCTGCATGTGTTCCAAGCATAAATACGCGTTCTGATAGAATTGTATAAATCTTATCATTAGATAAACTTTGCTGTGTCAATGTCTCTAGTGATCTTCCTTACTGCTCTAAGCGGCAACGGTCTTTCATAATTACAAAACAAACGATAAATATAACTGATTCATTCATTACGCTTGAGCTCAGCTAGGAGCATGTCTTCAACCAATTCAGGTCAAGTCCCTCTGTCCTGTGAAATCAGGTCAAGGTCTTTCCATGTCTTCTTCATCCTTTGTATTTCTATATCCCTCGATTGTTTGTTCCGATCACCAGTGATTCGATTTATTCGCTCTTGTACCCCTATATATCCCTCGATTGTTTGTTTGTTCCGATCACCAGTGATTCGATTTATTCGCTCTTGTACCCCTATATATCCCTCGATTGTTTGTTTGTTTGTTCCGATCACCAGTGATTCGATTTATTCGCTCTTGTACCCCTTTATATCCCTCGATTGTTTGTTTGTTCCGATCACCAGTGATTCGATTTATTCGCTCTTGTACCCCTATATATCCCTCGATTGTTTGTTTGTTCCGATCACCAGTGATTCGATTTATTCGCTCTTGTACCCCTTTATATCCCTCGATTGTTTGTTTGTTCCGATCACCAGTGATTCGATTTATTCGCTCTTGTACCCCTATATATCCCTCGATTGTTTGTTTGTTCCGATCACCAGTGATTCGATTTATTCGCTCTTGTACCCCTTTATATCCCTCGATTGTTTGTTTGTTCCGATCACCAGTGATTCGATTTATTCGCTCTTGTACCCCTTTATATCCCTCGATTGTTTGTTTATTCCGCTCACCAGTGATTCGATTTATTCGCTCTTGTACCCGTATATATCCCTCGATTGTTTGTTTGTTCCGATCACCAGTGATTCGATTTATTCGCTCTTGTACCCCTATATATCCCTCGATTGTTTGTTTGTTCCGATCACCAGTGATTCGATTTATTCGCTCTTGTACCCGTATATATCCCTCGATTGTTTGTTTGTTCCGATCACCAGTGATTCGATTTATTCGCTCTTGTACCCCTATATATCCCTCGATTGTTTGTTTGTTCCGATCACCAGTGATTCGATTTATTCGCTCTTGTACCCGTATATATCCCTCGATTGTTTGTTTGTTCCGATCACCAGTGATTCGATTTATTCGCTCTTGTACCCGTATATATCCCTCGATTGTTTGTTTGTTCCGATCACCAGTGATTCGATTTATTCGCTCTTGTACCCCTATATATCCCTCGATTGTTTGTTTATTCCGATCACCAGTGATTCGATTTATTCGCTCTTGTACCCGTATATATCCCTCGATTGTTTGTTTGTTCCGATCACCAGTGATTCGATTTATTCGCTCTTGTACCCCTATATGTCCCTCGATTGTTTGTTTGTTCCGATCACCAGTGATTCGATTTATTCGCTCTTGTACCCCTATATATCCCTCGATAGAGGACCAACTTCCTCCCTGGTATGGCTGACCCGAATTATCTTAATCACTTTCTTTGGAAGACTTCGTCATATTCGTTGAAGTTCTTTTCTTCTTTTTTTTTTTTGCTTGGAGTCTCTACAGGACGGGTTAGTCGGCCCCATGCCCTACCTTCCTTAGTCGTTTTTACGACATGCTTGGTAAGTTACAGTTTGGTATTCGGTGCTTTCCTTTCGGGCTTCAGTAAATCACCGGATAAATGTAATAGTCGATTATTAATATAAGTTATTCTCTAATGTCATTGCCACCATCGTAATCATAACCGGTGCAACTATAACCAACGTTACGATCATGTTTTTTTTCCCGGGAGTCTCTGGGGCGATACAGAAACAATAAGACTACAGCTTCCTCACGCATGTCGTAGCGGGAGACCAAGGCTGTGCATGGGGTGGCAACCTAATCATGTAAAATAAGTTGCAACAGGAGCAGGAATTTTGACAGATGGCTTGGTCCTGCGAAAAAGGAGATGATGTCACAATCACAACTACCGCTATTATCATAGGTTGTGTTAAAATAACCACGCCGGCAATCAATGCTACCTATAATTCTATAATCGCTAATAGCTCTGTCAGCGCTCTAAGCATTGTGGTCATTTACGCACACAAGCTTCCAGTTTGGAAACAACATCGTGTCCCTGAAATGATAGAAAACATTCCTGGAAGAAAAGAGAGCCAGACTGCAACAGAGAGAAAATATATAGCGACAAAGTACACAGAGAAACATTACCCACGCAACACCAAGACCCATGCATACACATATGGATCAGCAACAAATGCAACAGAAAATGGAGATGGCGGTGTCTTTCTGACCTTAAGCACTGGTGCACAAAAAGAGCTGTCAGTGGCAACAGGACAATTCTCAAGTAACTTCAGAGCAGAGGCCTTGAAAACTGCAGCAGATGTTATATTGACAGAAGAAAGCACAGAGAGACAAGTTGCTTTCTTTACCGATGCACAGTCAGTAATTGCAACGTTGAAAAGCCAAAATAATACAGATCTGGATGACCTCAGAAAAGTGCTCCACAAACTATGTCAACGATTCAAAAGTGTTGTGATCCAACGCATACCATCTCACTGTAACATCACCGGCAATAAATAGGCTGACAGATTGGCAAAGGAAGGTGGAAATCTACCTCAGCCTGATGCAAGCGTAACTTTCGAGAAGGCAAAGAGTTTTATCAGAATCAGATACAGAAACAAATGGGATGTAGAACATCCAGGTCACACACAAGATGATGCATACTACCAGCTCAACAGAAGAGAATAAGTGGTAATCTTCAGACTCCGCATGGCCACAACAGATTGAGATATGTACCATCTATGCAACAAGTGAAAGATAGGAACTACCGATGACTGTAACTGTGGCACTGATAAAATGACTGCTAAACATCTGCTTCAAAGTTGCCCAACATATGCAGCACAGAGAAAGCACATATGGCCGACACCAGTACCATTCGTGGAAAAGCTCTACGGAAATGCAAATAGCCTCAAACTGACTACTGCTTTCTTTGAGAACATTCAAGTGGACGTCTGAGAGTGTATGAAGAAGAAGAAGAAGAAATTTACCATTAGTGACAACGACAAGAAACTCTATAAACAATAGAAGATAAACTGATCATCAGAAGGAGTCCCACCGACAGGCAGGTGTTTCGGCTCTTTTTACCTCCTTTACTCTCTGGAAGAATGGGGAGCAGGCCCACGTGGGCTAAGACTCACAAGTGCCATCCTTTGTTTTTATCTTTGTCCCCCCACTGCGCAGGGGTTTGAACACACTCCACTTCGGCTGGATCTCAAAACTGGCTATTTATTCCTGATGTTACCCATTCTGCCAACATGGGGTAATTTATTGGCAATATGAGCCTTGTTATAATCACCACAGTTATTGCCAGAAGGGCAGGCGCTGTCTCCATCATCCCCACTGTCACAATCATCAACATTCCTTTTGTTATCATTGTCATAAACACTGCACCATCATATGCAGCCTTACCATAAAGATAATCAATCACCAACACAACTCTAAACACTGCTATCACAGCGACAACCATTTACAGTTCTGGTACTGTTATTATCACAACAACCAGCACTAACACAGCAGGTACAGTTATAATGAACATGATCACCACAACAGCATCACTAAAGTCACCATGAACACTACAGATATTCTTATATAGAAAATAAAATTAAAATTAAAATAACAACACAGATATAGTTATAACGAACACAATCACCACAACATCATCACCACAATCACCACTGGCCCTATTATAACGAACACTATCAATACACTAGCGTGATCGCAGTCACCAGTAATACTACATGTACTGTTATAAAGAAACCACTATCACCATATGGGTATCACCGCAGCCACCATTAACACCACAGATTTTGCTATAACCAACGCTGTCACAACAATATCATAACCCCAGTCACCACTAACATCACATGGTACTGTTTTAAGGAACATTATCACCACAGCAGCATCACCGCAATCACCAGTAACACCACTGGTAATGTTATAACGAACACTTTCACCATAACAGCATCACCACAATCATCCGTAACACCACTGGTACTGTTATAACGAACACTATCGCCACAGCAGCCTCACCACAATCACTAGTAACACCACTGGTACTATTATACAAGTGTAACGAACACTATCCCACAGCAGCATCCCCACAGTCATCAGTAACACCACTGGTACTGTTATAACGAACACGATCACCATAATAGCAAATTAATATTAGACAAACATAAAGGTATGTTTTCAGGCACTCGTAAGAAATAAAGAAGTAGAACACTTGGACAACAGAAAAACAACAGACGTGAGTGGCTTACCCAGGGTTCGAACCCCGTACCTTCCGTACGACAACTCCGCCTAGCTATCAAGCGAATCACACTGACCCCACGGCCAGCTAGGCATCCCCCCAAAAAAAGATGCTTTACTG
The DNA here is from genome assembly GCA_024509875.1 of Oreohelix idahoensis. NCBI lineage: Eukaryota > Metazoa > Mollusca > Gastropoda > Stylommatophora > Oreohelicidae > Oreohelix > Oreohelix idahoensis. The sequence continues at coordinate 727,258 of JAMPIV010003699.1, forward strand.
GCTATTTATCAGTAAGAAACACAAGATAACACCGGAAGTATACAGTGGGCAACTCAGCCCCTTAATGACGCAATCACTTCTGTTGTTCCACTATTAACAGTATGTGTCAGTCCAAACAAGACAAAGACCTTGATACTGGGTCCAGTAAATAGTAGAAGACTAAAGGACAATAGTATAGAACAGTGGGTAGGTTTCTGGTATTGTATGAACATAAATAACACATAAGGGAGGGAAACCCGAGGCCTGTAAACAGTAAATTAATATTAGACAAACATAAAGGTATGTTTTCAGGCACTCGTAAGAAATAAAGAAGTAGAACACTTGGACAACAGAAAAAACAACAGACGTGAGTGGCTTACCCAGGGTTCGAACCCCGTACCTTCCGTACGACAACTCCGCCTAGCTATCAAGCGAATCACACTGACCCCACGGCCAGCTAGGCATCCCCAAAAAAAGATGCTTTACTGGCTATTTATCAGTAAGAAACACAAGATAACACCGGAAGTATACAGTGGGCAACTCAGCCCCTTAATGACGCAATCACTTCTGTTGTTCCACTATTAACAGTATGTGTCAGTCCAAACAAGACAAAGACCTTGATACTGGGTCCAGTAAATAGTAGAAGACTAAAGGACAATAGTATAGAACAGTGGGTAGGTTTCTGGTATTGTATGAACATAAATAACACATAAGGGAGGGAAACCCGAGGCCTGTAAACAGTAAATTAATATTAGACAAACATAAAGGTATGTTTTCAGGCACTCGTAAGAAATAAAGAAGTAGAACACTTGGACAACAGAAAAACAACAGACGTGAGTGGCTTACCCAGGGTTCGAACCCCGTACCTTCCGTACGACAACTCCGCCTAGCTATCAAGCGAATCACACTGACCCCACGGCCAGCTAGGCATCCCCCAAAAAAAGATGCTTTACTGGCTATTTATCAGTAAGAAACACAAGATAACACCGGAAGTATACAGTGGGCAACTCAGCCCCTTAATGACGCAATCACTTCTGTTGTTCCACTATTAACAGTATGTGTCAGTCCAAACAAGACAAAGACCTTGATACTGGGTCCAGTAAATAGTAGAAGACTAAAGGACAATAGTATAGAACAGTGGGTAGGTTTCTGGTATTGTATGAACATAAATAACACATAAGGAAGGGAAACCCGAGGCCTGTAAACAGTAAATTAATATTAGACAAACATAAAGGTATGTTTTCAGGCACTCGTAAGAAATAAAGAAGTAGAACACTTGGACAACAGAAAAACAACAGACGTGAGTGGCTTACCCAGGGTTCGAACCCCGTACCTTCCGTACGACAACTCCGCCTAGCTATCAAGCGAATCACACTGACCCCACGGCCAGCTAGGCATCCCCAAAAAAAGATGCTTTACTGGCTATTTATCAGTAAGAAACACAAGATAACACCGGAAGTATACAGTGGGCAACTCAGCCCCTTAATGACGCAATCACTTCTGTTGTTCCACTATTAACAGTATGTGTCAGTCCAAACAAGACAAAGACCTTGATACTGGGTCCAGTAAATAGTAGAAGACTAAAGGACAATAGTATAGAACAGTGGGTAGGTTTCTGGTATTGTATGAACATAAATAACACATAAGGAAGGGAAACCCGAGGCCTGTAAACAGTAAATTAATATTAGACAAACATAAAGGTATGTTTTCAGGCACTCGTAAGAAATAAAGAAGTAGAACACTTGGACAACAGAAAAACAACAGACGTGAGTGGCTTACCCAGGGTTCGAACCCCGTACCTTCCGTACGACAACTCCGCCTAGCTATCAAGCGAATCACACTGACCCCACGGCCAGCTAGGCATCCCCAAAAAAAAAGATGCTTTACTGGCTATTTATCAGTAAGAAACACAAGATAACACCGGAAGTATACAGTGGGCAACTCAGCCCCTTAATGACGCAATCACTTCTGTTGTTCCACTATTAACAGTATGTGTCAGTCCAAACAAGACAAAGACCTTGATACTGGGTCCAGTAAATAGTAGAAGACTAAAGGACAATAGTATAGAACAGTGGGTAGGTTTCTGGTATTGTATGAACATAAATAACACATAAGGAAGGGAAACCCGAGGCCTGTAAACAGTAAATTAATATTAGACAAACATAAAGGTATGTTTTCAGGCACTCGTAAAAAATAAAGAAGTAGAACACTTGGACAACAGAAAAACAACAGACGTGAGTGGCTTACCCAGGGTTCGAACCCCGTACCTTCCGTACGACAACTCCGCCTAGCTATCAAGCGAATCACACTGACCCCACGGCCAGCTAGGCATCCCCAAAAAAAGATGCTTTACTGGCTATTTATCAGTAAGAAACACAAGATAACACCGGAAGTATACAGTGGGCAACTCAGCCCCTTAATGACGCAATCACTTCTGTTGTTCCACTATTAACAGTATGTGTCAGTCCAAACAAGACAAAGACCTTGATACTGGGTCCAGTAAATAGTAGAAGACTAAAGGACAATAGTATAGAACAGTGGGGGTATTGTATGAACATAAATAACACATAAGGAAGGGAAACCCGAGGCCTGTAAACAGTAAATTAATATTAGACAAACATAAAGGTATGTTTTCAGGCACTCGTAAGAAATAAAGAAGTAGAACACTTGGACAACAGAAAAACAACAGACGTGAGTGGCTTACCCAGGGTTCGAACCCCGTACCTTCCGTACGACAACTCCGCCTAGCTATCAAGCGAATCACACTGACCCCACGGCCAGCTAGGCATCCCAAAAAAAGATGCTTTACTGGCTATTTATCAGTAAGAAACACAAGATAACACCGGAAGTATACAGTGGGCAACTCAGCCCCTTAATGACGCAATCACTTCTGTTGTTCCACTATTAACAGTATGTGTCAGTCCAAACAAGACAAAGACCTTGATACTGGGTCCAGTAAATAGTAGAAGACTAAAGGACAATAGTATAGAACAGTGGGTAGGTTTCTGGTATTGTATGAACATAAATAACACATAAGGAAGGGAAACCCGAGGCCTGTAAACAGTAAATTAATATTAGACAAACATAAAGGCATGTTTTCAGGCACTCGTAAGAAATAAAGAAGTAGAACACTTGGACAACAGAAAAACAACAGACGTGAGTGGCTTACCCAGGGTTCGAACCCCGTACCTTCCGTACGACAACTCCGCCTAGCTATCAAGCGAATCACACTGACCCCACGGCCAGCTAGGCATCCCCAAAAAATACAATACCAGAAACCTACCCACTGTTCTATACTATTGTCCTTTAGTCTTCTACTATTTACTGGACCCAGTATCAAGGTCTTTGTCTTGTTTGGACTGACACATACTGTTAATAGTGGAACAACAGAAGTGATTGCGTCATTAAGGGGCTGAGTTGCCCACTGTATACTTCCGGTGTTATCTTGTGTTTCTTACTGATAAATAGCCAGTAAAGCATCTTTTTTTTGGGGATGCCTAGCTGGCCGTGGGGTCAGTGTGATTCGCTTGATAGCTAGGCGGAGTTGTCGTACGGAAGGTACGGGGTTCGAACCCTGGGTAAGCCACTCACGTCTGTTGTTTTTCTGTTGTCCAAGTGTTCTACTTCTTTATTTCTTACGAGTGCCTGAAAACATACCTTTATGTTTGTCTAATATTAATTTACTGTTTACAGGCCTCGGGTTTCCCTTCCTTATGTGTTATTTATGTTCATACAATACCAGAAACCTACCCACTGTTCTATACTATTGTCCTTTAGTCTTCTACTATTTACTGGACCCAGTATCAAGGTCTTTGTCTTGTTTGGACTGACACATACTGTTAATAGTGGGAACAACAGAAGTGATTGCGTCATTAAGGGGCTGAGTTGCCCACTGTATACTTCCGGTGTTATCTTGTGTTTCTTACTGATAAATAGCCAGTAAAGCATCTTTTTTTTTTGGGGATGCCTAGCTGGCCGTGGGGTCAGTGTGATTCGCTTGATAGCTAGGCGGAGTTGTCGTACGGAAGGTACGGGGTTCGAACCCTGGGTAAGCCACTCACGTCTGTTGTTTTTCTGTTGTCCAAGTGTTCTACTTCTTTATTTCTTACGAGTGCCTGAAAACATACCTTTATGTTTGTCTAATATTAATTTACTGTTTACAGGCCTCGGGTTTCCCTTCCTTATGTGTTATTTATGTTCATACAATACCAGAAACCTACCCACTGTTCTATACTATTGTCCTTTAGTCTTCTACTATTTACTGGACCCAGTATCAAGGTCTTTGTCTTGTTTGGACTGACACATACTGTTAATAGTGGAACAACAGAAGTGATTGCGTCATTAAGGGGCTGAGTTGCCCACTGTATACTTCCGGTGTTATCTTGTGTTTCTTACTGATAAATAGCCAGTAAAGCATCTTTTTTTGGGGATGCCTAGCTGGCCGTGGGGTCAGTGTGATTCGCTTGATAGCTAGGCGGAGTTGTCGTACGGAAGGTACGGGGTTCGAACCCTGGGTAAGCCACTCACGTCTGTTGTTTTTCTGTTGTCCAAGTGTTCTACTTCTTTATTTCTTACGAGTGCCTGAAAACATACCTTTATGTTTGTCTAATATTAATTTACTGTTTACAGGCCTCGGGTTTCCCTTCCTTATGTGTTATTTATGTTCATACAATACCAGAAACCTACCCACTGTTCTATACTATTGTCCTTTAGTCTTCTACTATTTACTGGACCCAGTATCAAGGTCTTTGTCTTGTTTGGACTGACACATACTGTTAATAGTGGAACAACAGAAGTGATTGCGTCATTAAGGGGCTGAGTTGCCCACTGTATACTTCCGGTGTTATCTTGTGTTTCTTACTGATAAATAGCCAGTAAAGCATCTTTTTTTTGGGGATGCCTAGCTGGCCGTGGGGTCAGTGTGATTCGCTTGATAGCTAGGCGGAGTTGTCGTACGGAAGGTACGGGGTTCGAACCCTGGGTAAGCCACTCACGTCTGTTGTTTTTCTGTTGTCCAAGTGTTCTACTTCTTTATTTCTTACGAGTGCCTGAAAACATACCTTTATGTTTGTCTAATATTAATTTACTGTTTACAGGCCTCGGGTTTCCCTTCCTTATGTGTTATTTATGTTCATACAATACCAGAAACCTACCCACTGTTCTATACTATTGTCCTTTAGTCTTCTACTATTTACTGGACCCAGTATCAAGGTCTTTGTCTTGTTTGGACTGACACATACTGTTAATAGTGGAACAACAGAAGTGATTGCGTCATTAAGGGGCTGAGTTGCCCACTGTATACTTCCGGTGTTATCTTGTGTTTCTTACTGATAAATAGCCAGTAAAGCATCTTTTTTTGGGGATGCCTAGCTGGCCGTGGGGTCAGTGTGATTCGCTTGATAGCTAGGCGGAGTTGTCGTACGGAAGGTACGGGGTTCGAACCCTGGGTAAGCCACTCACGTCTGTTGTTTTTCTGTTGTCCAAGTGTTCTACTTCTTTATTTCTTACGAGTGCCTGAAAACATACCTTTATGTTTGTCTAATATTAATTTACTGTTTACAGGCCTCGGGTTTCCCTTCCTTATGTGTTATTTATGTTCATACAATACCAGAAACCTACCCACTGTTCTATACTATTGTCCTTTAGTCTTCTACTATTTACTGGACCCAGTATCAAGGTCTTTGTCTTGTTTGGACTGACACATACTGTTAATAGTGGAACAACAGAAGTGATTGCGTCATTAAGGGGCTGAGTTGCCCACTGTATACTTCCGGTGTTATCTTGTGTTTCTTACTGATAAATAGCCAGTAAAGCATCTTTTTTTGGGGATGCCTAGCTGGCCGTGGGGTCAGTGTGATTCGCTTGATAGCTAGGCGGAGTTGTCGTACGGAAGGTACGGGGTTCGAACCCTGGGTAAGCCACTCACGTCTGTTGTTTTTCTGTTGTCCAAGTGTTCTACTTCTTTATTTCTTACGAGTGCCTGAAAACATACCTTTATGTTTGTCTAATATTAATTTACTGTTTACAGGCCTCGGGTTTCCCTTCCTTATGTGTTATTTATGTTCATACAATACCAGAAACCTACCCACTGTTCTATACTATTGTCCTTTAGTCTTCTACTATTTACTGGACCCAGTATCAAGGTCTTTGTCTTGTTTGGACTGACACATACTGTTAATAGTGGAACAACAGAAGTGATTGCGTCATTAAGGGGCTGAGTTGCCCACTGTATACTTCCGGTGTTATCTTGTGTTTCTTACTGATAAATAGCCAGTAAAGCATCTTTTTTTGGGGATGCCTAGCTGGCCGTGGGGTCAGTGTGATTCGCTTGATAGCTAGGCGGAGTTGTCGTACGGAAGGTACGGGGTTCGAACCCTGGGTAAGCCACTCACGTCTGTTGTTTTTCTGTTGTCCAAGTGTTCTACTTCTTTATTTCTTACGAGTGCCTGAAAACATACCTTTATGTTTGTCTAATATTAATTTACTGTTTACAGGCCTCGGGTTTCCCTTCCTTATGTGTTATTTATGTTTCGTACAATACCAGAAACCTACCCACTGTTCTATACTATTGTCCTTTAGTCTTCTACTATTTACTGGACCCAGTATCAAGGTCTTTGTCTTGTTTGGACTGACACATACTGTTAATAGTGGAACAACAGAAGTGATTGCGTCATTAAGGGGCTGAGTTGCCCACTGTATACTTCCGGTGTTATCTTGTGTTTCTTACTGATAAATAGCCAGTAAAGCATCTTTTTTTGGGGATGCCTAGCTGGCCGTGGGGTCAGTGTGATTCGCTTGATAGCTAGGCGGAGTTGTCGTACGGAAGGTACGGGGTTCGAACCCTGGGTAAGCCACTCACGTCTGTTGTTTTTCTGTTGTCCAAGTGTTCTACTTCTTTATTTCTTACGAGTGCCTGAAAACATACCTTTATGTTTGTCTAATATTAATTTACTGTTTACAGGCCTCGGGTTTCCCTTCCTTATGTGTTATTTATGTTCATACAATACCAGAAACCTACCCACTGTTCTATACTATTGTCCTTTAGTCTTCTACTATTTACTGGACCCAGTATCAAGGTCTTTGTCTTGTTTGGACTGACACATACTGTTAATAGTGGAACAACAGAAGTGATTGCGTCATTAAGGGGCTGAGTTGCCCACTGTATACTTCCGGTGTTATCTTGTGTTTCTTACTGATAAATAGCCAGTAAAGCATCTTTTTTTGGGGATGCCTAGCTGGCCGTGGGGTCAGTGTGATTCGCTTGATAGCTAGGCGGAGTTGTCGTACGGAAGGTACGGGGTTCGAACCCTGGGTAAGCCACTCACGTCTGTTGTTTTTCTGTTGTCCAAGTGTTCTACTTCTTTATTTCTTACGAGTGCCTGAAAACATACCTTTATGTTTGTCTAATATTAATTTACTGTTTACAGGCCTCGGGTTTCCCTTCCTTATGTGTTATTTATGTTCATACAATACCAGAAACCTACCCACTGTTCTATACTATTGTCCTTTAGTCTTCTACTATTTACTGGACCCAGTATCAAGGTCTTTGTCTTGTTTGGACTGACACATACTGTTAATAGGGAACAACAGAAGTGATTGCGTCATTAAGGGGCTGAGTTGCCCACTGTATACTTCCGGTGTTATCTTGTGTTTCTTACTGATAAATAGCCAGTAAAGCATCTTTTTTTTGGGGATGCCTAGCTGGCCGTGGGGTCAGTGTGATTCGCTTGATAGCTAGGCGGAGTTGTCGTACGGAAGGTACGGGGTTCGAACCCTGGGTAAGCCACTCACGTCTGTTGTTTTTCTGTTGTCCAAGTGTTCTACTTCTTTATTTCTTACGAGTGCCTGAAAACATACCTTTATGTTTGTCTAATATTAATTTACTGTTTACAGGCCTCGGGTTTCCCTTCCTTATGTGTTATTTATGTTCATACAATACCAGAAACCTACCCACTGTTCTATACTATTGTCCTTTAGTCTTCTACTATTTACTGGACCCAGTATCAAGGTCTTTGTCTTGTTTGGAGTTACACATACTGTTAACAGTGGATCAACAGAAGGGATTGCGTCATGAAGGGGCTGAGTTGCCCACTGTATACTTCCGGTGTTATCTTGTGTTTTTACTTACTGATAAATAGCCAGTAAAGCACCTTACATTTGGGATGCCTAGCTGGCCGAGGGGTCAGTGTGATTCGCTTGATAGCTAGGCGGAGTTGTCGTACGGAAGGTACGGGGTTCGAACCCTGGGTAAGCCACTCACGTCTGTTGTTTTTCTGTTGTCCAAGTGTTCTACTTCTTTATTTCTTACGAGTGCCTGAAAACATACCTTTATGTTTGTCTAATATTAATTTACTGTTTACAGGCCTCGGGTTTCCCTTCCTTATGTGTTATTTATGTTTATACAATACCAGAAACCTACCCACTGTTCTATACTATTGTCCTTTAGTGTTCTACTATTTACTGGACCCAGTATCAAGGTCTTTGTCTTGTTTGGACTGACACATACTGTTAATAGTGGAACAACAGAAGTGATTGCGTCATTAAGGGGCTGAGTTGCCCACTGTATACTTCCGGTGTTATCTTGTGTTTCTTACTGATAAATAGCCAGTAAAGCATCTTTTTTTGGGGATGCCTAGCTGGCCGTGGGGTCAGTGTGATTCGCTTGATAGCTAGGCGGAGTTGTCGTACGGAAGGTACGGGGTTCGAACCCTGGGTAAGCCACTCACGTCTGTTGTTTTTCTGTTGTCCAAGTGTTCTACTTCTTTATTTCTTACGAGTGCCTGAAAACATACCTTTATGTTTGTCTAATATTAATTTACTGTTTACAGGCCTCGGGTTTCCCTTCCTTATGTGTTATTTATGTTCATACAATACCAGAAACCTACCCACTGTTCTATACTATTGTCCTTTAGTCTTCTACTATTTACTGGACCCAGTATCAAGGTCTTTGTCTTGTTTGGACTGACACATACTGTTAATAGTGGAACAACAGAAGTGATTGCGTCATTAAGGGGCTGAGTTGCCCACTGTATACTTCCGGTGTTATCTTGTGTTTCTTACTGATAAATAGCCAGTAAAGCATCTTTTTTTTGGGGATGCCTAGCTGGCCGTGGGGTCAGTGTGATTCGCTTGATAGCTAGGCGGAGTTGTCGTACGGAAGGTACGGGGTTCGAACCCTGGGTAAGCCACTCACGTCTGTTGTTTTTCTGTTGTCCAAGTGTTCTACTTCTTTATTTCTTACGAGTGCCTGAAAACATACCTTTATGTTTGTCTAATATTAATTTACTGTTTACAGGCCTCGGGTTTCCCTTCCTTATGTGTTTATTTATGTTCATACAATACCAGAAACCTACCCACTGTTCTATACTATTGTCCTTTAGTCTTCTACTATTTACTGGACCCAGTATCAAGGTCTTTGTCTTGTTTGGACTGACACATACTGTTAATAGTGGAACAACAGAAGTGATTGCGTCATTAAGGGGCTGAGTTGCCCACTGTATACTTCCGGTGTTATCTTGTGTTTCTTACTGATAAATAGCCAGTAAAGCATCTTTTTTTGGGGATGCCTAGCTGGCCGTGGGGTCAGTGTGATTCGCTTGATAGCTAGGCGGAGTTGTCGTACGGAAGGTACGGGGTTCGAACCCTGGGTAAGCCACTCACGTCTGTTGTTTTTTCTGTTGTCCAAGTGTTCTACTTCTTTATTTCTTACGAGTGCCTGAAAACATACCTTTATGTTTGTCTAATATTAATTTACTGTTTACAGGCCTCGGGTTTCCCTTCCTTATGTGTTATTTATGTTCATACAATACCAGAAACCTACCCACTGTTCTATACTATTGTCCTTTAGTCTTCTACTATTTACTGGACCCAGTATCAAGGTCTTTGTCTTGTTTGGACTGACACATACTGTTAATAGTGGAACAACAGAAGTGATTGCGTCATTAAGGGGCTGAGTTGCCACTGTATACTTCCGGTGTTATCTTGTGTTTCTTACTGATAAATAGCCAGTAAAGCATCTTTTTTTGGGGATGCCTAGCTGGCCGTGGGGTCAGTGTGATTCGCTTGATAGCTAGGCGGAGTTGTCGTACGGAAGGTACGGGGTTCGAACCCTGGGTAAGCCACTCACGTCTGTTGTTTTTCTGTTGTCCAAGTGTTCTACTTCTTTATTTCTTACGAGTGCCTGAAAACATACCTTTATGTTTGTCTAATATTAATTTACTGTTTACAGGCCTCGGGTTTCCCTTCCTTATGTGTTATTTATGTTCATACAATACCAGAAACCTACCCACTGTTCTATACTATTGTCCTTTAGTCTTCTACTATTTACTGGACCCAGTATCAAGGTCTTTGTCTTGTTTGGACTGACACATACTGTTAATAGTGGAACAACAGAAGTGATTGCGTCATTAAGGGGCTGAGTTGCCCACTGTATACTTCCGGTGTTATCTTGTGTTTCTTACTGATAAATAGCCAGTAAAGCATCTTTTTTTGGGGATGCCTAGCTGGCCGTGGGGTCAGTGTGATTCGCTTGATAGCTAGGCGGAGTTGTCGTACGGAAGGTACGGGGTTCGAACCCTGGGTAAGCCACTCACGTCTGTTGTGTTTTTCTGTTGTCCAAGTGTTCTACTTCTTTATTTCTTACGAGTGCCTGAAAACATACCTTTATGTTTGTCTAATATTAATTTACTGTTTACAGGCCTCGGGTTTCCCTTCCTTATGTGTTATTTATGTTCATACAATACCAGAAACCTACCCACTGTTCTATACTATTGTCCTTTAGTCTTCTACTATTTACTGGACCCAGTATCAAGGTCTTTGTCTTGTTTGGACTGACACATACTGTTACTAGTGGAACAACAGAAGTGATTGCGTCATTAAGGGGCTGAGTTGCCCACTGTATACTTCCGGTGTTATCTTGTGTTTCTTACTGATAAATAGCCAGTAAAGCATCTTTTTTTTGGGGATGCCTAGCTGGCCGTGGGGTCAGTGTGATTCGCTTGATAGCTAGGCGGAGTTGTCGTACGGAAGGTACGGGGTTCGAACCCTGGGTAAGCCACTCACGTCTGTTGTTTTTCTGTTGTCCAAGTGTTCTACTTCTTTATTTCTTACGAGTGCCTGAAAACATACCTTTATGTTTGTCTAATATTAATTTACTGTTTACAGGCCTCGGGTTTCCCTTCCTTATGTGTTATTTATGTTCATACAATACCAGAAACCTACCCACTGTTCTATACTATTGTCCTTTAGTCTTCTACTATTTACTGGACCCAGTATCAAGGTCTTTGTCTTGTTTGGACTGACACATACTGTTAATAGTGGAACAACAGAAGTGATTGCGTCATTAAGGGGCTGAGTTGCCCACTGTATACTTCCGGTGTTATCTTGTGTTTCTTACTGATAAATAGCCAGTAAAGCATCTTTTTTTGGGGATGCCTAGCTGGCCGTGGGGTCAGTGTGTGATTCGCTTGATAGCTAGGCGGAGTTGTCGTACGGAAGGTACGGGGTTCGAACCCTGGGTAAGCCACTCACGTCTGTTGTTTTTCTGTTGTCCAAGTGTTCTACTTCTTTATTTCTTACGAGTGCCTGAAAACATACCTTTATGTTTGTCTAATATTAATTTACTGTTTACAGGCCTCGGGTTTCCCTTCCTTATGTGTTATTTATGTTCATACAATACCAGAAACCTACCCACTGTTCTATACTATTGTCCTTTAGTCTTCTACTATTTACTGGACCCAGTATCAAGGTCTTTGTCTTGTTTGGACTGACACATACTGTTAATAGTGGAACAACAGAAGTGATTGCGTCATTAAGGGGCTGAGTTGCCCACTGTATACTTCCGGTGTTATCTTGTGTTTCTTACTGATAAATAGCCAGTAAAGCATCTTTTTTTGGGGATGCCTAGCTGGCCGTGGGGTCAGTGTGATTCGCTTGATAGCTAGGCGGAGTTGTCGTACGGAAGGTACGGGGTTCGAACCCTGGGTAAGCCACTCACGTCTGTTGTTTTTCTGTTGTCCAAGTGTTCTACTTCTTTATTTCTTACGAGTGCCTGAAAACATACCTTTATGTTTGTCTAATATTAATTTACTGTTTACAGGCCTCGGGTTTCCCTTCCTTATGTGTTATTTATGTTCATACAATACCAGAAACCTACCCACTGTTCTATACTATTGTCCTTTAGTCTTCTACTATTTACTGGACCCAGTATCAAGGTCTTTGTCTTGTTTGGACTGACACATACTGTTAATAGTGGAACAACAGAAGTGATTGCGTCATTAAGGGGCTGAGTTGCCCACTGTATACTTCCGGTGTTATCTTGTGTTTCTTACTGATAAATAGCCAGTAAAGCATCTTTTTTTGGGGGATGCCTAGCTGGCCGTGGGGTCAGTGTGATTCGCTTGATAGCTAGGCGGAGTTGTCGTACGGAAGGTACGGGGTTCGAACCCTGGGTAAGCCACTCACGTCTGTTGTTTTTCTGTTGTCCAAGTGTTCTACTTCTTTATTTCTTACGAGTGCCTGAAAACATACCTTTATGTTTGTCTAATATTAATTTACTGTTTACAGGCCTCGGGTTTCCCTTCCTTATGTGTTATTTATGTTCATACAATACCAGAAACCTACCCACTGTTCTATACTATTGTCCTTTAGTCTTCTACTATTTACTGGACCCAGTATCAAGGTCTTTGTCTTGTTTGGACTGACACATACTGTTAATAGTGGAACAACAGAAGTGATTGCGTCATTAAGGGGCTGAGTTGCCCACTGTATACTTCCGGTGTTATCTTGTGTTTCTTACTGATAAATAGCCAGTAAAGCATCTTTTTTTGGGGATGCCTAGCTGGCCGTGGGGTCAGTGTGATTCGCTTGATAGCTAGGCGGAGTTGTCGTACGGAAGGTACGGGGTTCGAACCCTGGGTAAGCCACTCACGTCTGTTGTTTTTCTGTTGTCCAAGTGTTCTACTTCTTTATTTCTTACGAGTGCCTGAAAACATACCTTTATGTTTGTCTAATATTAATTTACTGTTTACAGGCCTCGGGTTTCCCTTCCTTATGTGTTATTTATGTTCATACAATACCAGAAACCTACCCACTGTTCTATACTATTGTCCTTTAGTCTTCTACTATTTACTGGACCCAGTATCAAGGTCTTTGTCTTGTTTGGACTGACACATACTGTTAATAGTGGAACAACAGAAGTGATTGCGTCATTAAGGGGCTGAGTTGCCCACTGTATACTTCCGGTGTTATCTTGTGTTTCTTACTGATAAATAGCCAGTAAAGCATCTTTTTTTGGGGATGCCTAGCTGGCCGTGGGGTCAGTGTGATTCGCTTGATAGCTAGGCGGAGTTGTCGTACGGAAGGTACGGGGTTCGAACCCTGGGTAAGCCACTCACGTCTGTTGTTTTTCTGTTGTCCAAGTGTTCTACTTCTTTATTTCTTACGAGTGCCTGAAAACATACCTTTATGTTTGTCTAATATTAATTTACTGTTTACAGGCCTCGGGTTTCCCTTCCTTATGTGTTATTTATGTTCATACAATACCAGAAACCTACCCACTGTTCTATACTATTGTCCTTTAGTCTTCTACTATTTACTGGACCCAGTATCAAGGTCTTTGTCTTGTTTGGACTGACACATACTGTTAATAGTGGAACAACAGAAGTGATTGCGTCATTAAGGGGCTGAGTTGCCCACTGTATACTTCCGGTGTTATCTTGTGTTTCTTACTGATAAATAGCCAGTAAAGCATCTTTTTTTTGGGGATGCCTAGCTGGCCGTGGGGTCAGTGTGATTCGCTTGATAGCTAGGCGGAGTTGTCGTACGGAAGGTACGGGGTTCGAACCCTGGGTAAGCCACTCACGTCTGTTGTTTTTTCTGTTGTCCAAGTGTTCTACTTCTTTATTTCTTACGAGTGCCTGAAAACATACCTTTATGTTTGTCTAATATTAATTTACTGTTTACAGGCCTCGGGTTTCCCTTCCTTATGTGTTATTTATGTTCATACAATACCAGAAACCTACCCACTGTTCTATACTATTGTCCTTTAGTCTTCTACTATTTACTGGACCCAGTATCAAGGTCTTTGTCTTGTTTGGACTGACACATACTGTTAATAGTGGAACAACAGAAGTGATTGCGTCATTAAGGGGCTGAGTTGCCCACTGTATACTTCCGGTGTTATCTTGTGTTTCTTACTGATAAATAGCCAGTAAAGCATCTTTTTTTGGGGATGCCTAGCTGGCCGTGGGGTCAGTGTGATTCGCTTGATAGCTAGGCGGAGTTGTCGTACGGAAGGTACGGGGTTCGAACCCTGGGTAAGCCACTCACGTCTGTTGTTTTTCTGTTGTCCAAGTGTTCTACTTCTTTATTTCTTACGAGTGCCTGAAAACATACCTTTATGTTTGTCTAATATTAATTTACTGTTTACAGGCCTCGGGTTTCCCTCCCTTATGTGTTATTTATGTTCATACAATACCAGAAACCTACCCACTGTTCTATACTATTGTCCTTTAGTCTTCTACTATTTACTGGACCCAGTATCAAGGTCTTTGTCTTGTTTGGACTGACACATACTGAGGAGAACAACAGAAGTGATTGCGTCATTAAGGGGCTGAGTTGCCCACTGTATACTTCCGGTGTTATCTTGTGTTTCTTACTGATAAATAGCCAGTAAAGCATCTTTTTTTGGGGATGCCTAGCTGGCCGTGGGGTCAGTGTGATTCGCTTGATAGCTAGGCGGAGTTGTCGTACGGAAGGTACGGGGTTCGAACCCTGGGTAAGCCACTCACGTCTGTTGTTTTTCTGTTGTCCAAGTGTTCTACTTCTTTATTTCTTACGAGTGCCTGAAAAACATACCTTTATGTTTGTCTAATATTAATTTACTGTTTACAGGCCTCGGGTTTCCCTTCCTTATGTGTTATTTATGTTCATACAATACCAGAAACCTACCCACTGTTCTATACTATTGTCCTTTAGTCTTCTACTATTTACTGGACCCAGTATCAAGGTCTTTGTCTTGTTTGGACTGACACATACTGTTAATAGTGGAACAACAGAAGTGATTGCGTCATTAAGGGGCTGAGTTGCCCACTGTATACTTCCGGTGTTATCTTGTGTTTCTTACTGATAAATAGCCAGTAAAGCATCTTTTTTTGGGGATGCCTAGCTGGCCGTGGGGTCAGTGTGATTCGCTTGATAGCTAGGCGGAGTTGTCGTACGGAAGGTACGGGGTTCGAACCCTGGGTAAGCCACTCACGTCTGTTGTTTTTCTGTTGTCCAAGTGTTCTACTTCTTTATTTCTTACGAGTGCCTGAAAACATACCTTTATGTTTGTCTAATATTAATTTACTGTTTACAGGCCTCGGGTTTCCCTTCCTTATGTGTTATTTATGTTCATACAATACCAGAAACCTACCCACTGTTCTATACTATTGTCCTTTAGTCTTCTACTATTTACTGGACCCAGTATCAAGGTCTTTGTCTTGTTTGGACTGACACATACTGTTAATAGTGGAACAACAGAAGTGATTGCGTCATTAAGGGGCTGAGTTGCCCACTGTATACTTCCGGTGTTATCTTGTGTTTCTTACTGATAAATAGCCAGTAAAGCATCTTTTTTTGGGGATGCCTAGCTGGCCGTGGGGTCAGTGTGATTCGCTTGATAGCTAGGCGGAGTTGTCGTACGGAAGGTACGGGGTTCGAACCCTGGGTAAGCCACTCACGTCTGTTGTTTTTCTGTTGTCCAAGTGTTCTACTTCTTTATTTCTTACGAGTGCCTGAAAACATACCTTTATGTTTGTCTAATATTAATTTACTGTTTACAGGCCTCGGGTTTCCCTTCCTTATGTGTTATTTATGTTCATACAATACCAGAAACCTACCCACTGTTCTATACTATTGTCCTTTAGTCTTCTACTATTTACTGGACCCAGTATCAAGGTCTTTGTCTTGTTTGGACTGACACATACTGTTAATAGTGGAACAACAGAAGTGATTGATTGCGTCATTAAGGGGCTGAGTTGCCCACTGTATACTTCCGGTGTTATCTTGTGTTTCTTACTGATAAATAGCCAGTAAAGCATCTTTTTTTGGGGATGCCTAGCTGGCCGTGGGGTCAGTGTGATTCGCTTGATAGCTAGGCGGAGTTGTCGTACGGAAGGTACGGGGTTCGAACCCTGGGTAAGCCACTCACGTCTGTTGTTTTTCTGTTGTCCAAGTGTTCTACTTCTTTATTTCTTACGAGTGCCTGAAAACATACCTTTATGTTTGTCTAATATTAATTTACTGTTTACAGGCCTCGGGTTTCCCTTCCTTATGTGTTATTTATGTTCATACAATACCAGAAACCTACCCACTGTTCTATACTATTGTCCTTTAGTCTTCTACTATTTACTGGACCCAGTATCAAGGTCTTTGTCTTGTTTGGACTGACACATACTGTTAATAGTGGAACAACAGAAGTGATTGCGTCATTAAGGGGCTGAGTTGCCCACTGTATACTTCCGGTGTTATCTTGTGTTTCTTACTGATAAATAGCCAGTAAAGCATCTTTTTTTTGGGGATGCCTAGCTGGCCGTGGGGTCAGTGTGATTCGCTTGATAGCTAGGCGGAGTTGTCGTACGGAAGGTACGGGGTTCGAACCCTGGGTAAGCCACTCACGTCTGTTGTTTTTCTGTTGTCCAAGTGTTCTACTTCTTTATTTCTTACGAGTGCCTGAAAACATACCTTTATGTTTGTCTAATATTAATTTACTGTTTACAGGCCTCGGGTTTCCCTTCCTTATGTGTTATTTATGTTCATACAATACCAGAAACCTACCCACTGTTCTATACTATTGTCCTTTAGTCTTCTACTATTTACTGGACCCAGTATCAAGGTCTTTGTCTTGTTTGGACTGACACATACTGTTAATAGTGGAACAACAGAAGTGATTGCGTCATTAAGGGGCTGAGTTGCCCACTGTATACTTCCGGTGTTATCTTGTGTTTCTTACTGATAAATAGCCAGTAAAGCATCTTTTTTTGGGGATGCCTAGCTGGCCGTGGGGTCAGTGTGATTCGCTTGATAGCTAGGCGGAGTTGTCGTACGGAAGGTACGGGGTTCGAACCCTGGGTAAGCCACTCACGTCTGTTGTTTTTCTGTTGTCCAAGTGTTCTACTTCTTTATTTCTTACGAGTGCCTGAAAACATACCTTTATGTTTGTCTAATATTAATTTACTGTTTACAGGCCTCGGGTTTCCCTCCCTTATGTGTTATTTATGTTCATACAATACCAGAAACCTACCCACTGTTCTATACTATTGTCCTTTAGTCTTCTACTATTTACTGGACCCAGTATCAAGGTCTTTGTCTTGTTTGGACTGACACATACTGTTAATAGTGGAACAACAGAAGTGATTGCGTCATTAAGGGGCTGAGTTGCCCACTGTATACTTCCGGTGTTATCTTGTGTTTCTTACTGATAAATAGCCAGTAAAGCATCTTTTTTTGGGGATGCCTAGCTGGCCGTGGGGTCAGTGTGATTCGCTTGATAGCTAGGCGGAGTTGTCGTACGGAAGGTACGGGGTTCGAACCCTGGGTAAGCCACTCACGTCTGTTGTTTTTCTGTTGTCCAAGTGTTCTACTTCTTTATTTCTTACGAGTGCCTGAAAACATACCTTTATGTTTGTCTAATATTAATTTACTGTTTACAGGCCTCGGGTTTCCCTCCCTTATGTGTTATTTATGTTCACCATAATAGCATCGCCACAATCATCTACAACTCCACTGGTGCTGTTTTAACGAACACTATCACCACAATCATCAGTAGCACTAATGGTACTGTTTAACGATCACTATCACCTCCACAGCATTACCACAATCACCATTTACACCACACATATTCTTATGAAGAAAATACTATCACCACAACAGCATCACTGCAGTCACCATTAACGCAACAGGTATAACTATAACAAGCATTATCACCTTAACAGCATCACCACATTCACCAATAGCACTACTGGTAATGTTATAACGAACACTATCACTACAACAGCAAACACTTACTTACTTACTTAGTCGTTCCTCTTCTACCGTGAGGTGTAGAGGTTTGTAAGAGAGAGCGCCATACTATTCTATCGGCTGTCTTCCTCCTGGCGTGGTTCCATTCTAGTCCTCGGTCTTTCAAAGATTGTCTAATGTTGTCCTCCCAGCGGACCTTGGGTCGTCCTGGAGGTCTGGATCCCTGGCTCTTAGTTTCCCATGCTTGCCGTGGTAGCCGATCTTTTCCCATTCTGCATTCATGGCCAAACCATCTCAGTTGGGACTGTTCTACTTGGGTCTGCAGGGGTTGGGTTTTTAGGCCTTGACGTATCGTTTGGTTGCGGACCATGTCTCTTCTTGTTACAACAGCAAACACTTGTATCATTACTACAACCATGAACATTGCAAGCACTGTTATCATTACCATATCAGCCATCCATACTCTGTTCAACTCAAGTAAGGCAACACTTTCAATCTTGGTTGTTTTCATTTGACTGAATAAAAACAAGTCTCACAACGATAATTAATTACACATAACCTTTCACTGCGACATGACCAAACCAATATGAACTGCTGGCAATCCTAGTAACTGCATTAGTAGATGCTGATGCCCGATTCGATATGGAGAAGAGCATGCAGTTAAATATTTGCTATTCTTATCTGCCTTCAAACTTTGAAGTAACTTGAATGATTTAGGGCTGTTCTTGAGGTGTTAAACGCAGATGGTGCGCGTAAAACAAGGAGTCGGAGAACTCGCAGACGACAACAGCTTGAAGTCACAAATGGCGTCTGGTGAAACAAAGGCTTCTTATGATCACTCGTTAGGTCCTCGGTTACTGGTGTTGTTCTGTGTTGCTCGAGTAAATGGCAATTTGTTATATTTGTTTACGTGTGTATATGTGTGTGTGTGGGGGGGGGGGGGGGGGGGGACCAGCAGCAGCTATCAAGGACATCATCACATCTATAACTTTCCCAGTGATTCCCATCTGTCACGGATTGCCTCCCCTGCTTTGCAGTAGTGGTCCAACAATGGCCAAAACTCAAGAATATCTAAATGGGCCGTCAAAGGTGTTCACCTTCGCACAAGATTACTCTTGGCAGAGATGTAGATAGAAGTGTAGTGGCGCTTCTATCCGAAGGGAGTCTTCACAAGATAATTCAGAAGTCAAGAACCATGCAGCATAACGCTGAGCAATGGTTAACGTATATCTGTAAGTCGCCTTTTGTTAAGGATTTAAGCAATGGTTTTTAGCCCGTTTACGCCCCCAGCTGAGTTAATCCAGCGAATTCCTCTTATAATGGTATAGCTCTGTTTAGATGTAAATATATGTCTAGGTATTTATCAAATCATCATCATCATCAAAATACATAATTCCCGCCGTAATTACTTGGTTGGTCGGTCGGTCGGTCAGTCACATTTTGCACACCGTCATTTGCGCACTTTTTTCTATTTTCGAGGGAGTGCATTAATTTTCAAGCACAGCTAAGGGGGTGAAACTGCGGTTGAAAATTAGAAAATAATTGTATTGTTTCCCCTTATATGTACTCTAG
This sequence comes from Oreohelix idahoensis, assembly GCA_024509875.1. Lineage (NCBI taxonomy): Eukaryota > Metazoa > Mollusca > Gastropoda > Stylommatophora > Oreohelicidae > Oreohelix > Oreohelix idahoensis. The sequence continues at coordinate 746,812 of JAMPIV010003699.1, forward strand.
CGAAAATAGAAAATAGTGCGCAAATGAAGGTGTGCATGAACAGTTTGATTATGGAAAGAAGCCAACAACACGATTGATAAACAGTACATGAACTGGAGTTTCGTCAAACTTCACACGTTGTTCTCAGAGGCAGTAAGTCGACCAAGGCTTCTCAGAGGAGGTAAGTCGACCAGGGCAAGATTTTAAAAGATGCACGAACAATTACGAGACATGTTGTCATAAAAGAAATGTTATTTATTTAGTCAATTTACGGTCCATTAGATCATTATCACTGCTCCACATGTCATTTAAGTAGGGTTACTCCATGTCGTCATATTTAATACATCCATATAATTTTCACTACAAATATCTAAAGACGGTCGCCTGCAATGAAATGACCACAGTAGTGATAGTATCGTCTGTAATATATGCAACAGAAACAACATACTATAATTAATAACCTGTCAACTTTGGCGGGTTGTTGCTAGTATATATATTAAATATTCTGGTTCATACGTTTGCTTTCATACATATAAAAAACTGGAGCGACTATGATTGTTTAGTTTTAAAACAACATGTAACAATTTTAATAATGAATTAGTCTTTAACAGTTAAAATAAATATGGAAAGATTGGTGAAATTTTGCTGTAAATAAAAGTTTTCGTCACTGAGACGTAGGTGAGGATTTATCAAAAAGTCCGTTGCTGACCACAGGTTCCAGGAGAAGAGTTGCCTACAATCAACAACCAGCATTGCTGTGTACAATCTCTTGTTGTTATCACAGAGAAAGATGGACAGCACATTGGCCACAGAAAGAGGCAACACACTGAGGAAACTATCCACCGATTGAAGGTAAGAAATGAAAGTAAGAGGAAAATCTCATGAGAATAAACACACAAAAAAACATAAACGGCAGATTTGTGCGCATAGTTCAACAACTTTTCTCCACTCACAACCCCCTTTCCCTTTCCTCTCCTCTCTCTCTTCCTCTTTCGATATATATAACGACTACAGAATTTCAAATTATTCACTGGCCAAGGTAAAGGTAGTCCCATAGCAGATACTGGCGTAGGGGCGTGAAGTATTATAGACTTCATCGTACTAGGTGTATCGAAAGGTTTTAAAGAGTATAGTTGTCAGTATAGAACAGACAAAGAAGTCAGTCTGACAAGAATATAGTCCCAGTGTCAGAAAAGAGCACTGGTATCACAGGATAGTCACGGCTGTGAAGGTCTCTGCTTCAGATAGTATTCAGATTAAAGTCAAAGCCTAAGATGCCACCTTTGCTATGTAACTAATCTATGATAAGTAACAAATTCAGTAAAATTCAAACTGCAACCATATAAAATTGATAAGTCAGATGAATACAATTACTGAATCATTTATTATGTACATATATCTTTTTTATTATCTTCCTGCGCAATTATGAATGATGGAAACAGACGAAAGTGAATGAATTAAAAAATTTAATTTCACACGTATACTCGTATAAAAGTTGTTGTAAGTATTAATTAGACAAAAGTCCTTGTTGAAATCCTCAAATAATTAAAATGTCCCTTCAATTTCCTTTAGAACTAATTTCACTTTGTCTTTAATCTTGACATGGAACAGTTTATCATCACTACACTTCTATTGTCTTTAGAGATTTTCTTTTGACTGCTCACAGTGTTTGTAGCATATTCACATACAGTTTACTCAGCTTCAATTTTCTGGTACAGCACTTCTGGTCTACACTTGTGTTATTTGCAGCAGTTGGTTATTGACCCTGCTCTAGGCTAACCCACATGTCGTACAGGTAGGTTTGAAAGTTATTTATAGTCCCGTCTGAGTAGAGTGGATGGTGATAAGTACGTGAGAAATAAAGGTGTGAGAAATAGATTTCACGGGTGAATTTAAGGAGAAGATCTGTCTCTGGAATGAGTAAGTTTCTCTAGTCCAGCCTATCTATACAACTATAATTTAGTACAAGATAATCTTTCCCTCCCCATATATGTAAATATAAGTTTAACTATACACACACACACACAGCTATGTGACAACAAGACACACAAACGTGAAAAACTACGGTTAATTGGGTATGGGTCTGACCAACACATAAAGTTAAGTTTCTTTTGTCGTTTATTATCATTAAACTTGACAACACAAAATATCTAAAGAAAGATCAAATAAAATCAGATTTACATACATAAGAAAATAACAGAATAAATGTGCCCTCCCATTATTGAGAAAAGAACCCAAAAAGTTAATAACTCAAAGGTCAAAGGTTAGCACTATGTTACAGAATAGACAGTAAAGAACAAGTTCTTACTATATGCTACCGAGTAACGTAAACAATTTTAAGCAAAATCAAGGTTGATACAATTTCCTGTAACAAAGAAAAATATTCACTCTCTCTGTCATACTGGCCACTCAATCACGCTTACCTAATCTTGGTGATATCCCTTGGAATTACAACGGTTCCTGAATAAACAAAATGTCAGGTGTATTTCCAAGATTGGCCCCAGTCCATCCTCTAAAAATTAAGATTAATGAGGGGGACGCCAAATTTGGTGGTTTATTCCTGGATAAACAAATGTCACCTCGAATAGTTAGTGTAGAAAAACCGAGATCTTGTGGTTTACAGTAAACAGAAGAAAATACTTCCAGTATTGGGAAACATCTGGTTGCTAAAACTGTTACAATTGATAAATGATGGTAATCATATCGGCTGGCTCGATGGTGAGGGCCGATTCTGAAACAGCCTAAATTCTGGATGATACTCTTGAATACGACTGTCAGTCGTCAGATAATGTTATTGTTCTGTACAACCCCAGTGGGCTGATAAAATTGAAAAAAATATTGCTGGCCTTTATACGTCCCGTTAAATTTACCAGTTAAAATGTTTCTTTGTCTCTTTGGCCAATCCTGTTCACAAATAACTTGGGGACGCACAAGCCAAGAAAAAAACAATAACCAATCAGTAAATGAAGAAAAAAAACCGCTGGACGCCCTTTGATCAGGTCAGAAAATCCTCATGAAAAGATCCTCACGAATGTTATTAATGCATTTAGCGAAATGGTTCTAGCTACTGCGTGCTTAGACTATTCCAAAAATTCTGAGCGACGACTGATAAGCTGGTTTCGGAAGACACAGTTTATATATCATCATGGTTTCTCTGATCTATAGATGATGCTACTTTTCACACTATTGTGTATAGCAGAGAAACAGAAACATGAGTCCCCCAGATAAAAGTTTAAGGTCGGCTTTTCTCTGGCGTTCGACCGCCATCAAAGCTTAAATCCGTGTAACGGGGTTCTCGAAGATTTTGCCCGCTTCCGAAGATCAAAGAACTCGGGGTTTCCTTCTGTGTACGAACATCAAAGGGTACTCGGGGAAAGGTTTTTGCCCGTGAGTCTTCTTCACAGGGAACGGTGTTATTCACGTGCGGTCTGTCAGGTATCCGATGATTGACAGATCAGCTCGCGTGAGAAACTCAGGTCAACAGACCTGATTCGCTCCCTGTTATGACTGGCAGGTCACGAAAGTTTGTAAACAACTTCGTTTGATTATGTTCAGAGAAAAGAGGCGTGGATGAAAAATAAGCTTGTGTGAGTAAGACAGGTAGAAAAATGCGTGGTTTTGCTAGCAAATCATAGAACGCTAACAAGGCTGCCAGATTACTGTAGGCTATATTTCCATTATACGTCACACCACACCTGAGGGAGTCAGTGCATGAACAGAATCGCACCGAGGTGCTCCTTATTGTCGAAGTGAGTCACGAGTGCATTTCAGTTCGAGATCCTACTGTTCTAAACCAGAAAAGCAACCTGAAACAAAGAGTGACATGTGGCTAACCTTTGGTCGTAATGGTCCACAGGTCTACGTGTCAGTGAGTGACACAGTGATCTGTTCTATTGGCAGTATAACATAGTCATGAAAGGTATCTAACTGTAATACATTTTCATAAATAAATAAAATACACCGTTTGTGCTAATCATGATGCTGCAGTCGCCTTCTACATTTATAGTAGCTTGCAGTCATCTATAAAAGTATTCTTATAGATTAAAAGCTTTTGAACACTCCTGAGTTTCCATTCGGGCTTAACCTTGGTAGGTATCGTGTTCGTTTCGTCATCCACAAATTAAATTCCAATTTAGTCCTTACAAGTTGATTAAACTTATCAAACCTGAAATAAAATTGAATTTTTTACTATATATATATATATATATATATCAACCTACATACCCTCATCGGATGGTTCAGAAGTTCAAACTGGACTGAGGAATTGGTGGTGATTCGAACTGCCCGGCACACAGATGAAGAAATAAGCTTTCCATGCAGCTTCTCTCTCTCTACCTCCAGAAGTCCGTCTATCTTCTGATTTTTATTTGCGCTTTGTACGATTTGAAAGAACCACTGCTTGCTTTTATAGGTTGAGCGCGGACGTATGAGAGAGTACGGTACAAACTTCAGTCTTAATGTTAGCGTTTCTCGCTGATATGAGGAATCTGTGCTTAGCATGGTCCATAAAACGTGCTCGTTCTGTTAAACCAGATTATGGATCACTGTCATCACTGTTTCCTTTTATATGTACGATCGTTAGCTTCATTTTTATATATGGTTGTCCGTATTTGGTGTTGTCTTCGATTTATTATTAATTTCTGAAGTCGATCGACTTTTCATCAAGCTGGCACCTTTACCTTCAATTATCTCCAAAACGAAATAACGTAGCAGCTTTTCTTTTGACTTGAATGTAGTTGGCCTTCGTCTTCAACAAACGAACCGGCTCGTCGCAAGCGAGCGTTCGCAGCTTCTGATTGGCTGCCTATATTTCTCTTCTTTCTATCATAACAAGTCATGGTTTCATTACGCTACACTAGGTCCAGCATTGAGAGGTGGGGTGACGAGTTCCCTTCCTCGCTGCCTTTTCCTTCCGTAACTCAAAGAGCATAGTCATGTACTCATTCACAGTTGGTTAGACTTGAGCGTGTCGGTACTGTGATTCGAACCCGCCACCTTTGCCGCGAGAAACCAGCGCTCTAACCACTCTGCCAATCGGACGCTTGACAAAGAGTTAGAGAGATAAAGCACTAGATATCACAAGCATGTCTGTCCACTTGTCAAATATTCATGACTGCGGATGGAGGGGGAGGGGTAAGAGACAAGAAGACGAAACATAACCCAGACTGGACATGGATACCACTTATCTACATTCTAGCGGGGGGACGGGGGTGGGGGGAGATTAAACATAAACCAACCCTAACAGGACACATACACCTTCTCTATATCCTTAGTTCTCCGTGTAGTTTCTTGATGATGTCTGTGACGAGACAAAGGAAGATCAGGACTACTGCTCATATCGTACTTGTTTGTTGTGTTCATTTACTTGTAGTATGATTTTAATTCATAACTGAATATTGGTTTTTGCCGTAGATTTAATTTATCTGGTGGGGGAAAAAAACTGACAAACACCTAATGTCAAGCTCACAAGAAAGTTGGGTCATTCCAACAGCTGTGTTTAAAACAAGAGACTTGCTGACTTAATTGTTTTAAAATAACACACTGATTTAATCGGCGCATTACCAGTCACTATCCGACGCCCGCCCCTTCAAATACGAAACACAATGTATATTCGTAGCTATTATTCCCCTTACTCAAAGCCCTTACTTTAATAGAGCTACAAGAATAATCAGACCACATGGTTGTCCATATTTGAATGTGCATCCTAATATAACCGACGGACCCTGTGTCTTGGTTGAATGTTGCGCGCCAAAACGAGACAAAATTTTATTTTTTTAAAATTTATGGAGCTTTATTTTGCCTAGCTTTACTTATTATATTAAATCGGTTCAGTCGATGCCGGTCGAAACTTGAAAGATTAAAATGTGCCAAGAAGAAGTGGAGCTGCATGAACAGTTTCAGCTGTCTACGATGAGTTGAGCGTCAAAAGTTTGAAACCCGACAAATATACAAAAGTCAGGTAATCTTAATTAAATAAAAAAGGTTATTGACAAACCTAACTTTACAACACATTCTAAATTTGCACACATGTTGAGGGAAAACAAAAAATACAACACGCTTGTTTCTTTCGATTTAAAAATGCAAGAACTGCCTCTGTGATTGACATAGGACAATGAGTCCCCTCCGCCTCTGGAGATAGGGGCAGAAGGGGTTGGACACTTTTATGACCCAGCTCTCGGGTTGAAGGTGTGAGAGCTGGGCACAGCTGTAGACCCGTACGTTTGTGCTTGAAGTATTTGTGCATTAAGACTTGAACCGTTTTTTTATGTCGGTGATTTAAATAAATAAAAATAACTAGTTGTAGCATGCATACGCGCGCGTGTGCATATGAATATATGTAGATATGTATGTATGTGTATAAGTGCGTGTTTAAGTGTGTTTATAAATAAGTATATACACTCAGCTCTCGCGTTCTCTCCTTTCCCTGATGAAGGTCTTGTGGTTGCAACGTATGCAATTTTCTTTGTCTTTTGTCCTAGTAAGGCGCATTACCATTTTTCGTTTTTAGTTTTTCAAAACTCACCCTAAAGTTGTAGCAATGATTAGGATTTGGAACACCAGCGTATGAAATAAAGTTAACATCGTGTTTTCCCGGTTCGTGCAAAGAAGGTCTGATACATTAAAAAATAAATTTAAAAAATTTAAAAAACTGCACTTAGAAAGTGACACAAGATTTGAGTATTTAAATCATAAAAACTGTAATTTAAACTGCAAATTGTATTTTCAGGTGTAAATTACTAGGCCGTAAGTACGAGTGCAGCAGAACTCCGATTATCGAGCTCCGATTATCCGAACTCTCACTTAACCGAATCGCCAAAACCTAGGAACGCAGGCACGATCTGTGACACAAACACCCCTCCCACTCGCTGCGTCAGCCAGCGTGGTCGTTATTCCAGTCTGTTCCCAGCTGTTGTCTAGGCAGTCTAGTGGCGTGCTTAGTTTCATTTTCAAATCCAAAGTATCATGGACGCTACAAAATTCCTAGTGTCAACTAAACGAAAACATGTTCTGAAAATGCCGGACAAAGTGAAAATAATTAAATTATTTGAAATAACGGGGGGGGGGGGGGGGGGGGGGGGGGGGGGGGGAATCGGGGTGGAAATTCGGTGAAAGATCCAGTGTTGAGGCGGCCACAATTTCTATCATCAATAAGAATATTGAGTCAATTCTTCAGTTAGTGTCTGTTTTATAAAGTGTAGATGGTAGGTCTAGCAAAAAGGCAATAAAAAAGGCTGACAAAAACAAAGTAGAAGAAGCAAAATTTATATGGTTTCTGCCAAAACGATCAGCTGGTGAGCTAATGTCTGGAACCATTTAACTGAGAAAACTCACATTTTTAATATGAAGATTTGTTAATACGTTGTTTTATCTTGGATATGCGTATTATTTTTCCTAATCCAGTTATCCGAAATTTGAATTATCTGAACAACCGTTGACACGAAGTAATTTGGATAATCGGAGTTCTACAGTACATGGACTAAAGCAATACAAAGATTTTTTTAAAATAGTTCACTGCGCCTATTGTTGAACAAGATGTCGACAATATATTACTATGTAATGTTATAAACAAGCATAGAACTCCACGCACGTTGCATGCGGCATGTAAGGATTTTAAAAGATTAGAAATATGGTGGTTCGTCAAGACTAAAAATCCCAGAAAAGCTGGAATTCAGGGGGCGTAATAATGATTTCGCTCGACACACGAGGATGACGTTTAAAAAAACAAGTGAACGGTAGTTCCATAGCAGATACTACCGTAGGGGAATGAAGTGTTAGAGATGCACTGTTTCAACTCTGTCAGGTGAAGTGACTGGTTCCCTTTTGGCTGCCTTTGCCATCCTTCATTCAACAGCAGAATCGGTACCCATGTTTACAGCTGGGTAGACTGATGAGTGTCGCCTCTTGGTTTCGAACCTGGTCCCTTTATCCCCAAAACACGTATTCTAACCACTCTGTCACTCGGACGTTCTATGAAGATGAACACAGCAGTTAGTCTAACGCTTTGGCAGCGGTTGGAATATCAGCTGACTGAGTTTAGGGTGACAATAAGTCCTCACATGTTCAAAGGTCCACTCCCCTTTTTTAAAATCCCTTTCACTTATATCTCCAGTTCTCTTTACTTCGCGGTTTTTGGTCACTCTCTGTTTCTCTTACCAGAACAGGTGTAATGATATCAGCTGAGTTCTTCAATGTGTTGTTTATCAAACGTACCATCGCTTCTGGTATTTGCCAGTTTCCCATTGGTGATTTTATCATACCATTTCAGCAGTTTCCCATTGGTGATTTTGTCATACCATTTCCGTAGTTCCCCATTGGTGATTTTGACATATCATTTCAGTAGTTTCCCATTGGCGATTTTGTCATATCATTTCAGTAGTTTCCCATTGGTGATTTTGTCATATCATTTCAGTAGTTTCCCATTGGTGATTTTGTCATATCATTTCAGTAGTTTCCTATTGGTGATTTTGTCATATCATTTCAGTAGTTTCCCATTGGTGATTTTGTCATATCATTTCAATAGTTTCCCATTGGCGATTTTGTCATATCATTTCAGTAGTTTCCCATTGGTGATTTTGTCATATCATTTTAGTAGTTTCCCATTGGTGATTTTGTTATATCATTTCAGTAGTTTCCCATTGGTGATTTTGTTATATCATTTCAGTAATTTCCCATTGGTGATTTTGTCATATCATTTCAGTAATTTCCCATTGGTGATTTTGTCATATCATTTCAGTAGTTTTCCATTGGTGATTTTGTCATATCATTTCAGTAGTTTCCCATTGGTGATTTTGCCATACCATTTCAGTAGTTTCCCATTTGTGATTTTGTCATATTATATCAGTAGTTTCCCATTGGTGATTTTGCCATACCATTTCAGTAGTTTCCCATCGGTGATTTTGTCATATCATATCAGTAGTTTCCCATTTGTGATTTTGTCATACCATATCAGTCGTTTCCTATAGGCGATCTTGTCATACCATTTCAGTATTTTCCCACGGTGATTTTGTCATACCATTTCAGCATTTTCCCACTGGTGATCTTGTCATACCATTTCAGTAGTTTCCCATTGGTGATCTTGTCATACCGTTTCAGTAGTTTCCCATTGATGATATTGTCATACCATTTCAGTAGTGTCCCATTGGTGATCGTGTCTTACTATTTCATTATTTTCCCACTGGTGATCTTGTCATATCATTTCAGTAGTTTCTCACTGGTGATCTTGTCATACCATGTCAGTAGTTTCCCATTGGTGATCGTGTCTTACTATTTCATTATTTTCCCACTGGTGATCTTGTCATACCATTTCAGTAGTTTCTCATTGGTGATCTTGTCATACCATTTCAGTAGTTTCCCATTGGTGATTTTCTCATAACATTTCAGTCCTACTGTGCTGCGTAGCAGTACACACAATAACAAACACCATCAGTGGAAAACGGATGCAAACAATATTTCCCTTGTTCTCTGTAGTAAGAGAAAAGCTCGGAAACATCAGCCACTAAAGAATAGGTGCAAGAAGCAAGATGGGCTGAGCGGCCAAACAGAAGTGTAACCATCATTGCAGGCAGACACTGGAACTGGGTTGGCCGTGTCCTCAGAAGAGACCCAGGCACAATCCCAAGAATTGCTATACTATGGATCCTAGAAGGAAGACGAAAGCGAAGCAGAACAAAGACACCCTGGCGGAGAACTGTGGAGGCCCAGATGCAAAGCATGAACCAGAGTTGGGACACTGCACGAGGTTGGCCACCGACCGCGCAAAGTGGAGACAGTTTGTTGCTGCCAATCAAGACGGCCCTATGCATGATGACCACTGGCTGTTTTGTCAGTCAGGGACTAAGGATCCTAGAACAAGAATATTGGGTACAAGCATTTATTTAGGAAAGTCTGGAACTTTTTAGTTCTCGTTTTTTCTGGCTTCTCTGGGTTACTACGTCACAAACTTCTTTAATAAAGGCCTTCTTTCGCCTTGGATGGTCCAATCTAATTATCTTTATTACTCTCTTTTGATGACTTGTTTATATAGCCGAAGTATTATGGTTTTAAATTTCTACAGGATCGGGTTTCCGACCCCATGTCCAACCCTCCTGTAGTCGCCTTCTACGCCACCGCCTGTTAGTATACAACAGTGAGGTAACTACATTGTAAGGGGCGCAAGTTAAGTGGGGCACTCCTTATATCATGAGCTCACAATTATAATCAACATACGGCTAATCTGTATCAAAAATGTATCTCTTACTTCATCATAATTACCCTTCAGCTCCCAATGAAACATAGGCTTTAAACACGTTTGTGCCAGTCCTCCTGTACTATGCCATCCACTCAAGCCCTTTCCGTGCCTTATCTATTTCTTTCATTTCTTTCTCAAAAAACGGGAACACCCTATGACGTTTATCGCAGTAACAAAGGAAACTAAAAGGATATATACTTAAAGGCGAGAGTCCTGTCCGACCACTACTTTCCGGGGCCCACTCGGTGTTGGGGACACCCTGACGTGTCCGGTCCACCCGTGCGGTAGTTATGCCATTGAGGTACAGTGTTACTATTTTTTGCTTCTCATTCGGCCCCGGATAACACACGTACGACTGATATCTTCTGATATATGATGTCTTTCCTCACTACACAAAACAAGCTTACCGCAGCGTTTAGTTTATCTCAATCAATCAATGCCCTATCACTCCCCCCAAGGCCTTCAACGAACTCATGTCAAGTCCTCCTTTCAAATGTCATAAGCTCCAGTTCTTTCACTTCTTCTTTGTCCTTTTCAGTTCTGTCTCCAGTTGTTTTCTCCTTGCGTTTTTTGGTCTACATCTGCCTCTCTTTTTCCTGGGGATTACAGAACAAGGACTGCCTTGAGATGCTTTGAACAGGTTTCCTCAATGTGTGTCCTATTAATCGCCAGCGTCTTCTTTTCATCTCTTGTTCCACTGGCACGTCTCTGGTTCTTACCATCAGATCTACATTGGTGACCTTGCCACATCACTGATAAAGTCATGCCATGAAGACATGAACGGAACAGTCCATTATGCTGGAAGCACATCACAGCACTTTGACATACATGGCTGTGTCCTGGCTCCAACCCTCTTCGGGATTTTCTTTGCCTTGCTCTTGAAACATGCATTCGGAGATGTAACTGAAGGAATATGCCTTGACACTAGGGTCAGATGGCCGAAGAGAAAAGAAAACGCCAAAAGGAACACCGGGAAAATAAGCAGCTGAAAGCTGTCGCCTCAGGGGCGCATTCCAAAAGACATTTATGACTGAAGGGCCTATTATCGTTACATACCATTTCAATTCGTCCGATGTCATTTATCGGTGCAGAGTTGAGAGAGATGGCTGAGCATCACAATCCCCCCTGTGTTGCAGCATGATGAGAACCCAGCATTGCACACTGAGCTTGGGGGGATCACTTGGGCACCAGACTTAATACTGGCTCTTGACTGGATGGCTGCATGCAGGAGATTTCTACAATGGAGAGATGGCAGGTGGTGGGTATCTGGAAGTGGCTCTGTGCAGGACGTGAGGATTCCTTGGGAGAGCCCAGAACCAGAGCACAGCATTGTGCAAGCTCTGCATAGTTGGAGAGCCCCCCTGGATGACGGGGAATGCACAGTGTGCCACCCCACCTATCCCCAACTGCTAACTTAGAACCAGAAGTGGGGTCCTCTGTATGCGTGCCAGGCCAGGATAAAATGCATGGGAAAGAGACTGGAGCTCAGAACTCCCTAACTCAAAGTTGCAGGATGGCAGAAAAGCCACGGGAAAGACAGGTCTATTTTGAAGATAACGCAAACATATTTTCACCATACGAGCTCGGACGCCGCCTTGGTAAACAAGGTCCGCGCAGAGCAGTGACACCCCCAGGCTGCTTGCGAATAGTCTACTACTGGGAACATAAACAGATTAGGGATGAGCCCACTCTCCCGTTGAAGAGGTGCTAAAGTCGTAGATACTGGGCCAGAAGGCGCACCGGAAACCACAGTATCACGCAACTCGCTTTTTTTTATGGATGAGTACACCGTCAAATAAATCTCGTACTGGTGCTCGCCCTGTGGAGCTCCACCAGGCAGGTGCAGTGCCGGGCTCTGAGCCTCGACAGAGCCCACCCTCAGCTACTGGAGGACCCTCTAGACCAGTGGTGGCCAAGCTAAGGTTGGCCGAGGGCCAGATTATGGTAAAGGGTAACACCCGAGGGCCAGACCTATAAAATCCTTAAAAAATAACGTTCTGATATTTAGTTTTACATATATAATGAACCACGTACAGAAAGCAACGGCAAACTACTGTACTGCACATCTGCCAAGACATGTATACCAGTCTTTGAACTGAAATTACTGTAAAAGAAAAATATAATGAATCTGTTGTTTTAATTTGTTTTGTAATTTGTAATATGACATGTAATTATTTATTTCAAACATACATTTGTGTGTTATTTCATTGTGAAGAGTGTGACTTCAATCAACAATAAGAGGCCGGCCAAAACAGGTTGGCGGGCCGGTCAAAACTGGTCGGCGGGCCGGATCTGGCCCGCGGGCCGTAGTTTGGCCACCGCTGCTCTAGACCGTCTTGTGGAGTCAGCAGACGGCGGAGGAGAACTACTGACCGAAACAAAACAGAAAAAGAGAAACCCAGAGTGCAACTTGTCATGATGCACTGGAATGCAGAGGGAGTGAACAGCAAGCAGGCTGGATACAGCAAAAAGACAGAGCTGGAAAACATCTTGTATGAGAAGCAAGTCAGTGTTTGCTGTATCCAAGAGACTCACTTGAAAGCAAATCAAACCTTTAAAATAAGGGGATATCAATGCTTCAGATCCGACAGACAAGATAGACGAAAAGGAGGAGTACTTACTCTTGTAAGGAATAACATTCATGCACACGAAAGGAAAACCTACATGGATGGAGCAGAATATCAGCTGTTGCAGATAAAGGTAGACAAGATGGAAATAGAACTCCTGAACTATTACTGTCCAAACAACAAACCCCTGAGTCTCAGCTCTATACAGGTACCAGCCACCAACTTTATAGCAGTTGGAGACTTTAATAGCCACTCCCAGAGCTGGGGCTATAACCATCTAGATCACAGAGGCGAAGAGTTTGAAACATGGCAAGATGATCACTCCCTAATCCTAGTCAATAATGCCACAGATACTCCTACCTTCTACTCCAGAGGATGGCACAACACTTCAACACCAGATCTTGCCTTCGCCACCCCAGATATAGCTGGATCTATTAGTAGAGAAGTAGGAGACCAACTAGGGGGAAGCGACCATCGCCCAATCTTTCTTACTGTCCAGAGTGCAACTCTCAGTACAGGCCCAGCCATTACAAGATGGAACTACAAAAAAAGCCAACTGGGGTTTATTCAGGCATCAGGTAAACACGCTGCTGTCTACCCTCAAGGTACAGAACAGAGACATTAATGAAGTGGTAAAAGACTTCAACAGATGTATACTACAAGCTGCAAAAGAAACCATTCCCAAAGGATGCCTGCGTAACTACATACCATACTGGTCCAGCACACTCCAAGAACGTCAGGAAGTTATGGACAGGGCTAGAAAGGATGCAGAGTCTCAGTCTTCACTTGAAACTCACAACAAATGGAAAAAGGCTGTAGCAGAGTTTCAGAGAACAAAGCTAGAAGAAAAACGGAAAAGCTGGAGAACTAAAACGGCATCGCTGAACCTTGAGAAAGACGGCAGGAAACTTTGGAGATTAGTCAAGTCTCTAAATGAAGAGCGTTCCTCACCTAGGCAGACTATCACATTGGATGAAGGTGGCAAACTTTTCAGAGGAAAACAAGCTGCAGACCTGTTTGCTAGAAGATACAGTTCAGAAAGCAACTTACCCATTAACATAGATGATAACGATGCTTATTCCTAGTATTCCTTCCAACTGATAAAGTATGATTGTTCCATCACCATTCCATATCCTAATTGATACAAGCTGCTATTCATCCAGTCTGTTCGTTGCATACTGTATGTAGGCTAATTATCCAGGGTGTACTGCTGTGCTGTTACCGTGTATGATATGTGAAGGGTGTGTAGAAACAGTCACTCACCCCACGATAGCTCACGTACGAGTCATGGAGGGTTAAACGCCTTGTGACAGTTAATGAACAGTTTTATTACACCACAACACGGTCACAATAACGTAGACGAAGTACAGCATGTTACACAGGTCATAATAGCATACCAAAAAAGGATCCACATTATATAATAACAATAATCCATCAAGAAGAACTACTGGCAAACGCAGTGCCAATAGTTATAGGCCTCAAATATATATGACGTCTCAGCGCTTTTTAATTCATGTACATAAGACTGCTGACCATTGCAGTACTAGTAAATAATAGGCCTTCAATATATATGACGTCTCAGCGCTTTTTAATTCCTCCATAAGACTGCTGGGGATCGCAGTACTAGTAAATAATAGGCCTCCCATATATATGACGTCTCAGCGCATTTTAACAGCTTCCTAACAGCTCCACAAAATCGCTGTACTGCAGTTAATCATAATACGGCCTGTCCAAACCTTGGCCTCATAATATAAGTCGACATATCAAGCACTGTCTTTAATCCATCTAGAAGACTGCTGATAAATAATAGGCCTCATAATATAAGTCGACATATCAAGCACTGTCTTTAATCCATCTAGAAGACTGCTGATAAATAATAGGCCTCATAATATAAGTCGACACATCAAGCAGTGTACAGGCTTCCCTCGAAAACACTGGGCTGATTTCTCCAGTCACGCCCAGGACACAAACTCTTCAAAAATGTACATAATCTTTAAACACTGGCCTGTATACTCAAAGGCCTAAGAAACATCTCCTTAGCTAATACATCTCATCTGGGATAATCACACATAATATATCTCAGCATAAATGCCTGTACACTGGTACACATTGAAAAAACACTTTACATCTCTCCAGTGCACTCGCCCAGTACACACTGACACCAAAAACATTCTTCCCCAGAACACCCCAGCCAATCACATCCGTGGGGCTTCCCGAGAACTTTCGCTCACAGCTCAAAAATAGCTTAGAACATTAATCTCACGTGGAACTCCGCCACCGTGACAGGCATTCTGAATCTCGAAGATTCGAATGCGATACACTCATATATTTTTTTTTAATGAATTAACAGCTAGACAACAGCTGTTCAAGTGGAATAACCACTATAAATCATATTGTACATGGGAGACTAATAAACGATTACTTTGCCCTTGCTTAAATTTGGACTTATGGGGGGGGACCATCAAGAGTGGTGGGAGGGATAAGGAAAAGTTAAATACTGGCAACCATGGGACTGCCCCAATGAGGGAACCCATCACACTAGGAGAACTACAGAACGCTATTTCCAAGCTTAAGTTTCAAAAGTCACCCGGCCCAGACAAAATTGAAAAAACGAAATGTTATGTAAAGTCTGGCTCATGCAGCTTGAAAGACAAAAAACTGCTTGAGGTATTTGATCCTGTGTTGCTGGGTTTGGCCAAAAGGAACGGTAACCCCATGGTATGGTTGAGAATGCCTTCACAATCCCATACTAAGAAAAGGAAAATGTGTAGACCGGTTCCTAGTGGCAAGTTGGACCAGGCCAGGATCAGTGTCACAAGCTGTGTTGGGAAGGATTTGGGTTTGCGAATAGTCCAACCACAGATTGAAATGGTATTTAGACGGTCTGAGCAGGGAAAGTTTCCTGGTGCCGGGGGGAAAAAAAACAAGGCTGGATTTAGAGAATGCTACAGTACGTTTAGGAAGACGCAAGTTCGTTTTTTTCTTTTGCACACTTGGGGTAAAGCAATAGGGGAAGATGCCCTTTCCCAGGAGAAGAAAAAAGGTCCTAGTGTTTTTAGGATCTGGGTCGACTTGGAAAGCAGAGGCCTATTTTTGACAAGGTTGTGGATAAAAGATTGGCCTTTTTGCTAAAAACTTAGGAGATGGGAATCCAATGGGCAACCATTCATGATGAAATGGATCCAGTCAATACTTGTCCATAACAGAGGAAGAAACTAGAGTCCCCCCATTTTTTGACGGGGTTCCTGCAGAGATGCAGAAAAGTGTTTGCTCCAATTTGTGTTTTCAGGGGGGGTAACCTCCAAAAGGAGGAGTTTAATTTAGAAAAAAACACTAGAGCCTTGTTTACATCACTGACCTGTTTGTGAAAAGATCTCCCGCGCAGATACAGTGAAAGCTGCCTGTCGTGGTTGATGTTAGAGGGAGTGTAGAAAGTAGATTTGTCGAGTTTGCAACAACTGATAGGGAAGTTTTGTGGTGGGGCATTAATGGGATTTGGTAATTTTTTTTTTGGGAGGGAATGTTCAGGTGGGTTGTAAATGGAGAATGTTTTTGTTAAGAATTTTCCCAAATATTATTCAATGGGGTTATTGGGGTTTATAGATTCCATCATACCGGTAACTTAGAGATTGTTAATTTGTTGTTTTTGGGAGTTTTCACATTTGTTTTGTTGGTTGTGGATGTTTTTGGGGACCTGATTGTTAGGGTGGGGTTGTGTGATGGATGGAGTTGGTTTTTGGATTTAAGGGGGGGTTGGGTTAATATGGGATTGGGTTGGTTTGGTGGGGTGGGTTGGTGGTGAATGGGGGGAGGTGTTTTGGGGGGGGGTTGGGGGGGGTTTTGGGGGGAGTGGGTTTGGGTACCTTTTATTGGTGGGAAAGGGGTTTGGGGTGGGGGGGGGTTATGTGGATGGGTGGGATTGGGGTGGGGTTGATTATTGGGTGAAGTGGGTGTTTGTGAGATTGCTGTGGTTAAAAAGTGTGGGGGGGAGTGTGGTTGGGTTTGTGTAAGGGGTTTGGTGATAAGGGGGGGGTTGTATTGGTGGGTAGTTGTGGGGTGGGGTTGGGGTATTGGTGATTGGGGTTAGGGATTGGGGGGTGGGTTTTGGGGTTTTGGAAATGGGGGGTTAGGTTTGGTTATTGGATGGTTTGGAATTTGGTGTTGTAATGGAGGATTGGTGATTTTGGGGGGTATTGGTGGGGTAAAGGGGTTGGTTTGTGTTGTGTTATTTGTTGGGGAATCCCCCCAAAATATGTGGGGTATGTTGGGGGGGGGGTGGGGGGGATTGTTATGTGTAGAGGGCAAATTATATGGGTGGTTGATTGGAATGGGGGGGGGTGGGGGGGTAGGGGGGGGGGATGTGGTGTGGGGGGGTTTGTAATGGGGGGGGGGGTTGGGGGGTGGGGGGTTGGTGTATGATAGGGGGGGGGGGAGGGTGGGTGGGGGGTTGAGGTTTATGTTGGGGGCATTTGGTTTGTGGAGGTTAAAGGGGGTATTGGGATTTTGTTGGGAAAGGGTGAGGTGGGGTGTGTGGGAAGGGGGGGTTGGGTTTTTGGATGGGGTGGGGGAGTAAAGTTGGGTGAATTTTGTTGTGTGGGATTATTTTAAGGTGGTTGGGGGTAGTGGGTTGGGGTGTGGTGTGGGTGTGTGGTTAATTTTTGAATTGGGGTGTTGATTCAAAGTGAAGGATTTGTTTTCCCAAGTTTGTAAGGTATATGACTTTTGGGTTGGTATGAGGGGGTTTGGGGGTGGTTATTGTTGTGGGGGTGGGTTGGTGGTGGGTTAAAGAGTGGGGGGGGGGGGGTTCTGGGGGGTTGTGTAGGGTGGTTGATGGGTTGGGCATAATTATCCAACCACCCAAGGGTTTGTCATGTATTGGTTGTTGAGGTGTGGGGGTTAATTTGGGGATTTAGTTGGGGTTGGGGGGTGGTAGGTGGGGTTGAGTATGATAGGGGGGATGAGTAATTTTTAATACTGTCATTTGTGGTTGTTTTTTTGGTGGTTGGTTGTTTAAAAGGGATGGGGTTTTGTTATGGGGGGGTGGGGGGGGGGTGGTTTTATGAAGATTGGTGGGGGGTAGGATAAAATGGTTTTTGGGGACATGTTGGATGTTTGGTGTGTGGGGGGGGGGTGTTGGTTGGGGGGGTTGTTGTTGGGGGGGGGTGGAAGTATTGGGGGAGGGGTTACATGTGGGTAAATGGTGGGGGTATGGTTATGGGGGTGGGTGGGGGGGTCGGTTATTTGAATTGGGGGGGGGGTAGGGGGGGTGGATGGGGGGGTGTGTGGAGGTGAAGTTTGGAATTGATTTTGTTCTGTTGGGTGTTGTTGGGGGTGTGGGGTCGTGTTGGTGGGTATGGAAATGGGGGTTGCATTTGGTGGTGTTGGGTGGTTACAGAATGGGGGGTGGGGTTTTTGGGGGATGGGGTGGTGGGGTTGGGTATTTATTTGGTGGGGGGTGGGGGGATTTTGGGTTTTTTTGGGGGGGAGGGTGGGGGGGGGTGATTGGGGGGTGGATAGTGTAGTAACTATTGTGTTGTAATTAGAGCATGGAAATGAGCTGGGATCTCACTTGGTGGGGGTTCAAAGACACGGGGTGGTATTTAGGGGGTTTAATTGCCAGAATTACGTTACCTGAATTTTGTGGTATGTTTGGTGGGTGTGTGAAGGGGTTTGAATCAATAAGTGGGACGTTATTTTGGGGGGGACATGCGTTTGAAAGTTTTTTTGCAACTGGTTTGGGGTTTAGGGTGGGTATGGATCATTAGGGTACGGGAAATGATTGAGAAAAGTGGGAACAGGTTTGGTTTGGGGTGGGGGTTTAATTGGTGAACATTTTACCCATACGAGCGTAAAGGGTGCAGGTTCAAGTGCACCACGAAGGCTTTTGAGAGATGATCATTGTGACCGATTATGGTGCGGGGATTCAGAATTGAAGGGGGTGAAGTCCTGGATGGGATGTGATTTGTTGGGGGAATGCTGGGTTGTGGAGAAAGTAAATATAGTCAGATGGAATCATGAAATCAATATTTGTTGAAGGTTAGAAGTAGTGTATGGGGGAACCAATTTGGTTCATACATTATTGATTGGGGGACTATGTTTGCAACGTTGACTGGTTACATTTGGGCGTCCGCGCCCATGCTTTTGGCGGCCCTTAAAAGTAAACTTGTGTCGACATGGTGGGTGGTTGGTGGTTTGCCTATCGCGACGCGTTGGGGGTTGGTCAAATGGGTATTGCCAGGTTTATTGGTAGGTTGGGGAGGAAAAGTTTTAAGCTTTGTGCAATACACCTGGTGTTGGGTGATGGGGTGTATTGGTGTTGGTGTTAGGGGGCTTGGATTTTGGTTTAGGATAAGGATGGTGGTGATCCTCCTTTTTACACCATTAGGTTTTCGTTGGCGTTATTAAGTTTTAGGGGTGAAGGTGGGGATTGGCGGAGGGTGGGAAGATTACCGCTCATTGTAGGATCTGAGAGTGATAGAGGTGGGGTGTAAACCCAAGGACAGGATGTTGTTTGTTGGTTGGGGGGGGCTCAGTTGGGTGCTGGGTGGCCTGCCAGGGGGGGAGGGTGGTTTGGGGAATGGGGGTAGTGGCATGGTTGGGTTTTGTGTTGGGGATGTGTGGTGGAGTAGGGGGGTTGGGTATGGGGAAGTGGGGGGGTGGTTGGGGGTGGGTGGGAGTTTGCCTTGGGGGTTGGCTTCAGAAACCGGGGGGAGTGATTGGACGCCTGAGGAGACGGTATTATTAAAGATTTCAATTACGCCAGGAGGAATTGATAGGAGGAAACCCAGTCCAATGTTATTGGACGATCAGTTTGGTTGACACCCAAAACAAACCAGTCTTATGAGGAGCGACTATTGGGGGCGGTGGGCCAGTGATTAGCTGGTGTGTTTATTCCAAGGACAGAAACCTTCTTGAGGGGTGGGCTGTAACGACAAGATGGGCCTCCCCTACTAGCTTTTAGGGGAGTTTCCCCCCTAGTCCAGGAAGTGGAATTAACTTGTAGACAAAAAAGACTGTCGAGATGGGAGTCAGCCGATACCGATAAAATCAGGGTAGGGGGATGTTTGCTTGCCAGACTACCATGGGGAAGATCCCATAGTGATAGTTGATGTATTCGCGGCCGCTGGACTACCACACTTCCATCAGTTGGCACAGATAACGGTTTGGGTATCAGGAGTTTTTATTGGAATGGGTTTTTTGATTCTGAGGCCCTTGGGTTGTTTGATGGTTTCAAGGTCTGATAGGGTCCAGGTCTCAGCGGTTACATCCGGGCTTGTGGACATCGGGATGGTTTGGGGGGTGGTCTTGTTTCCCTGAAAGTGGTGGTGGGTTTGAGCTGTGGGAGGTGGCTTGCGCTGAGTTGGAGTGTTTTGTTGGTTTCTAAAAAGGGTTTTGCGGGAGATGTTGGACCATTAAGATAGGACAGTAGACTGATGGGGGGTTTTGATATTCTGAAGCCGCGATTGCTGGGGGCTGGTAATCCAGATAGGCGGTAATAGAGAGCTTTGTGTGAACTAATGGATTTGGCGATTCCATGAACGGTTTTGCGTTGTGCTCTGGTTTGCAGGGTTGGTGATTTAATTAGGGGCGTTGACAAAAAAAGTTGGGTTTTTAGAATTCAGGAAGTTATGTATTGTTGGTTGATTGTTTAGTGTATACAGAAACCCTCTAGATCGAAGAGTATATGACTTTCTTGGTCTGACTGTTTTTTGCTCTAGCGATTCGGTCTTCCTGAAACTGAGACCCAAAAAGAGACACCCTTTTACTTCAAGCAAATAATAAATCACACTAACTTTATACAGAAAGTTTCGCTCCACTATGGGATTAAATTTATTGTAGTTATTGCTATGATAGTTTAGGGCTGTCTTTAACCATGTCTCCTGTTCCTTAAAAATATCAATTATCAACACGCGCCCGCATAGGCTTAATATCTTTTGCACCCCCAGGTACCTATCAGTAAATGTTCTGACATCAAAAATCTACTCCTCTTCTCCCAATCTCAACATACAGGAAACCTAACCTGTAGTTACAGTGTTAAATGAATATGCTTATTCATCTTACAACATTAAATGAAATTTACATAAACAGATTACAGCATTTGACATTACACCAATAAATCGTATGTCCCCTTTGGGAAATATATAAAAATTTTATCATTTTCCACAAAATGAGTACAAAGAAAATGCAATGTTCTTGCTATAATAATACAGTTTGTGGCTAGATCATAAAGATAATAATTATATCTATGGCTGGTGACTGCTTTCTGTGAAAGTTATGGACTAGTGCCTAGCCACACAAGTAAGCATAAAATGATCCTCCCTTGCCACTAGAAATATCTATCAAAAGGAATAAGTGACTATCTCCTATAATCCAGAGTTATTACCTGCATCTCACTATTCAGTTTTAAAGTGAACAATCCACACCTGACATTATCTTACAGAAATGACAGTTAATTTTTGCTGACTCTTAACCCAATGGTAAGCATTCGTGGACTGATTCTACGCCTAATATCTGTTATTGTAAGTTTAACATTTAACCCATGATAAACCGTAACAGTTTAAGCACCACTTAAAATGCTAAATTACGTAGAAAATAAAGCGCTACCACGGGCCAGGAAAATTTACGAATGTCTTTGTCTATTAAAACCAGTCTACTCTTATAGATCACAAGGGACGCTCCCCCCGGCCTGCATATTTCTACAGAAGTTCGGCGAAAGACGTAATCTAGAGTAAGACAAAAGAAATCGTGCGAAAGTTCCCCAGGTAGAGAAATGCATAACATTATGCTCTATCTTGTCTAAGGGGCGAAAACCCAAAGACTGACCGCGATTGTTATCTTCCCCTGAAACAGATCACACTCGTTACCCAGGCCTCAAAGGGTACCAGCCGCTCGTCATCAAACGTTTTAAAGCGACCAGAGAAATTCCCCTGTTGGGACCACAGAGGGTACCCGCCGCTAACGAACCGTTTCTTTCACAGAAACCGTCTTTGGCTCGTTCTAACACTTAAAGCGGACCCGAGAAATGTTTCTCTCTGGTCGAACAGGTGCGTTTAGCTGAAGCGAATTTTTTTGGTTGTTTTTGTTGTTTCAGAGCCACGCAATATAGCGGACTTGACATTTGAGTTGAAGATTTTTATTATTGTGTTGGACTTGATTTCTATTGATCTCCATATGTTTCCCAACGCAATGGAAGCTCCTCTTCATTTCATTCATTCATAACCCTCCACTCCCAAAGGAGCATAGGCCTTCAACAAACACATGCCAAGTCCTCCTGTCACGTGCCATCATCTCAAGTTCTTACCACATTCTCCTTATCATCTTCCAGCTCTCTTCTCCATGCGCTTCTTGGTCTACCTCTGCTTCTCTTGTCCTGGGGGTTCCAGAACAAGGACTGCCTTGTAATGCTATCAACAGGTTTCCTCAGTGTGTGTCCTATCCATCGCCATCGTCTTCTTCTCATCTCTTGTTCCACTGGCACTTGTCTAGTTCTTGTCATCAGTTCCACGTTGGTAACCTTGTCATACCATTTTAATCCCTCTATTCTACGCAAGCACCCATTTATGAAAGTCTGCAGCTTTTTGGTAGTTGTCTTTGTTGTTCTCCGTGTCTCAGAGCCATACAATAGGGCTGACTTCACATTTGAGTTGAAGATTCTTATTTTCGTGTTGGCTCCGATTTCTCTTGTTCTCCATATATTTCCCAATGCAATGAAAGCTCCTCTTGCTTTTTGTATTCTTATTTTGATATCACTGTCTGTCCCTCCAACTTTGTCTATATTGCTGCCAAGATATGTGTACGATTCTACATCTTGTATTGGTGCTTCTTCAAGTTCAACCCTGCCTAGAAAAATCACAAACAGCCAATAAAAGCTGGGGTTGATTGCCACGTCCTGTAAAGGATAAGCAACTAACTATCATTACCTGCATTTATTCTCATTATCTTTGTCTTTTCCCTGTGTATTTTCAGACCCAATTGCTGTGACCTCTCATCGAGTGTTTTCAATTTGTCCTGCATCTGATTACGGTTATGGGACAGAAGAGCTAAGTCATCAGCAAAATCCAGATCATCCAACTGCTTAGTCAGAGTCCACTGGATTCCATTTCTGTTGTGTGTTGTCGATGTTCTCGTAACCCAGTCTATTGCTAGTAAGAAAAGAAATGGAGACAAGAGGCACAAGCTCCTCTTGGCTTAGTTTATTTCTTGGTCTTGATTTTCGCTTGTTCGTTGCTCCACCTTTACCTTCTTCGTCACATTACATCGTCATCAAGGATGATCGATTATACAGTGAGACACTAATCCAATGACCATTAAATGTGATTTGCATAAGACAAAGAATATGCCAACTACTCTCACAGGTGTGTTGTAAGAGGCGATTAATATGAGTTTGGTAACCTCATCATGTTAAACGAACTGGTATAGAAACCACCTCTACAAAAGCACGGGGCTTTAAAGTTGGATTCCTGCAAGGGGGCCAGGTGGTTCCATGCTCCGCGAGGTGCGAATCAAAAATGGATCACTAAATGAGAACCTCCGACTGGGAAAACTCCACACTATAAGAAGAGTTAGGCGTACAGGTAAAACTGCGTTGTTACATTTGAAGTTCCTTACTCATACAATCGTATACTGTTCAAATACTTTATGAGTGCTGATTATATGCCACCCTAACTGATTGTGTTGTACTTTTATCTAATATACTGTATGGAGGCTCTGATGATCTAGTTTTCATTATAATATACTTATTCTTAATATTATATTCTTAATAACTTATATTCTTAATTTTATGATCAGGTACTGTTAATGTATGCTGTTATACTTCCTTGTAATGTTGCACTGTCCTTAAATTAATACTTTCAGTACGCTGGAGAATGTTGAGTAACAGTAATAAAAGATGAGCAAGAGGATGGAAGAATGCAAGAGGGGACTGTGTCCGATTTTCAACCCTTGGCAAATTAATTGCTTTCGTATATGTCTATCTAACTATCTACCTAGTCTGATTCTGGTCTTGAGTTTGGGACGCAAAGGAAATGGAAAGGAAAATGGAAAGTAACTGTCTACCCACCTCATCTTGATGAAAAAAAAAAAAAAAAAAAAAAGTCCCTGAGTCATTCAGTTGAACACCGTATGAACATTTTACAAGTTCTCATAACATACCTCTGAATATGTCTCAAATCACTAATTTACAGTACGAAGAATTCAATTTTTTTTTTTTTTTTTTTAAACACTTTAATTATGATGATTATTGCAAATGTAATATTACTTTTATAATGATAAATGCCTTAATAATGCTTAAAGTAAATGTGAGGATGAAAGGATATTAGTATACATGATGAGAGAGAGAGGAAGGGCAGAATGTCAGACGGGCCTGCGTGCCCAATTCTTAACCCTTTGAAAATAAAGTTCGTTCGTTCGTTCGTTCGTTCAATGTTCTAATGCTTTAACAGATGTAACTATACTCATTTATTTCTTTAATAACCCTTTAGCTGCGGCTGGAGCATATGTCTTCAATGCTTCCAGTCTTCAAGGTCGTTCCATGTCGTTTTAATCCATTTCATGTATGACTCCAGTTGCCTTCTCCTGCCGATTCCTTAGCAAGTACTGCCTTGGTACGCTATCAACTGGTTTCATAAATGTGTGTACCATCTTTAACTTTTATTTCACTGGCACTTGTTTGGTTGTTGTCAGCCAGTGCTACTTAACCAGGGATGCATGCTTCCCCTGGGGATGCGAGACTTACCTTCAGGGGGTGCAAGACATACCAGTTATTTTAGAAGGCAAATAATCATTAACAATTTATAATACACAGAACTCAAACGTACTTGTAAAATATTAAACATTGACAAAGTGAATTCAATACTGAATTGTAGTCACATTTTGTTAAATAACATTTTCCCACAACATACTTGTATCTCTTTTTTTAAATTTTGGCATATTTTGTAAGCTAGAAGATAATGACGTGCGAAGCTTCTTAAGATGATACAAAGGGGTACATGGCTTCTTAAGATGCTTTAAAGTGGTGCGAGGCTTTTTTAGATACTGTAAAGGGGTGCATGATCTCTAAAAGGTTAAGAAGCACTGTTGTCAGCAGTTCCACGTTGGTGACCTTGCCATTCCATTTCAATCCTTCTATTCGGCGCGAGCTTCCATTTATTAAAGTATGTAACGTTCTAACTGTTGTTCTAGTTGTTTGTTCTAGCACTTTAACAGTTCCAGTCGTATTGCTACATGCAAGTACGACATTATTGTATTGTTGCGCCCTGCAAAAGTATTAGGAGCATCGAGCAGAAAATCGCTGCAGACGACCGACCCGAAAATCTGATTTGCATACCTCCGATTCAGTGTTGCCAATGCAAAAAAAAAAAAAATCCTTTATAGCTACTCTGCATTCGGTTATTAGCCAGACTGACCCTAAACGTTGCTAGAATTTTTTAGATTGTAAGAATCACTCGGTTTTAAAAACATATACTTTCTCTCCCGCACGCTCTCTATCTATCCACACACACACACAAAATTATGATTGCACTACGTACAATGACGACACGATTTGTTAGCGTCAAATGTTCATAAATTCACTAGCTCATATTGTAATATATGTAATAACATGTATTATTTACAAGGCAGTCCTTGTTCTGGAATCCCAAGGGTAGGGAGGTAGACGTAGGCCGAGAAACACATGTAAGATAGAACTAACGACAGAAATTACATTAAAAAGATAAGGAAGACTTGGAAAGTTCGTGAGTTGATGTCACGTGACTTAGCACGAGTTCCATATAAAGGCCTATAGTCCTTAGGGAACTAAAAGGTAATGAAAGAATAAATATGTTTTATAAGAGAAGGAATTCCAAGATGGGCGCTAATACGTCTCGGTCTGACCATCTCATCTGAATAATCTGACTGTTAACTAACACTTAGTTTCAGCCTATGAGCTTGTCTGACGAAATGATAAAATATAAAGTGAAACACATAGTTTGAACAGACTTGAATTTAAACAGAAAAATAATAATGTTATGGCTGCGCGTGTCTGTGTTTTTTTTTTTTTTTAACAAACTGCCTGCTCTCATCAAAAGAAGGTAACTTGTGACTTTAAAAAAATAGCTACAAAATTTGGCTAACTGACGGTCGCAATCAGTCATAAAAAGTCGCCAGATTTGGCTAAATGGGTACCAGACTGCTCTTGAGCTTAGGGAAGGCAAAGGCATCGAATAAAGGAACTGATCATACTACCTCTCAAAGCTGGACCTAGCATACTGAAGTTGTTATCCCGTCACTCCCCTACGCCAGTACCTTCTATGGGGGGGGGGGGGTACCTTTACCATTACATCTAGCAAACAACAATGACATGGTCGGGGTTACGACCATAAGGCCTTCGTCCGAGACAAACAGACTATAACAGCGGAGAAAAGAAAATGCTGATATAAATGGCATAAAATATTAATAAACATCTTAATTTAACTTATTCGTATCGTATCAAAACTTGAGAATAATTTCATAATGTTTCACTATAATGGCTTGTTCCCGTGTAGTTCCCGCTACAGACACATAAAAAATAGGAATATTGTACCCCAGGCATGGCACATCACAAGAACTACTATGTTATGGAAGAGAGGCAGGCCAAAGACAACCTGGCGGAGAACTGTGCAGGTCGAGAAGCAAAGGATGAATCAGAGTTGGGGAACTGCACGAAGGGCGGACACCGACCGAGAAAAGTGGAGACAGTTTGTTGTTGCCCTACAGGACGCCACTAGGCGTGATGGCCACTGACTGCTTTGTCAACGTCATCACTTAAAGCACATTCCCACAGAAACTACCTGTGCCAGAGCACGTGACTGCTTGGTACATATTTCTGCAACAGGACCAGCTACACTGCTGGCTCGAGGCTCCGTAAAAAAACGCAAAATAAAATTATGGTGATAATGGTTGATGGCTGGCATTAGTACAGAGATAGGTCTTAGTGTTCTACGTCTAAAAATATAATTGTTTAACGCAAGTACGAAAAATTAATGTCACGTTTATCAGATATAAACGTAAAGGTAGATCGTTGTGCTGTAAGAAAGCTGATGGAGCTTGTGTCTAGGCTGAAAGAACCGCGCCTCTCCAAAAGGCGACAAAAGCCCCTTAAATAGTGAGACCAATGCAAAATCACACTGAAGTATCATCCATACACTTCCGCGCCGAAATATTAGTTCTAGAACTTCACAGCGGTCTGTAACAGGAAGATGATTTTTCCACCCTTATTGCTGCAGTCTTATTTAGTGATGACTTTCAAAAAACCATCAAGATTAGAACCTCCAGTTTGCAATTTAGAGCGCGCCAAAATATCCTAATTTTTCTCCCCTTCTGAAATAAAAAACATCATAAGGGGAGACAACCCGGTTGTCTTTGAGGAAAAAAGGGGAAAAAACCCAACCTATAACACCTTATTGAAGACCACAATACAAGAGGATATAACACCTTATTGAAGACCACAATACAAGAGGATATAACACCTTATTGAAGACCACAATACAAGAGGATATAACACCTTATTCAAGACCACAATACAAGAGGATATAACACCTTATTGAAGACCACAATACAAGAGGATATAACACCTTATTGAAGACCACAATACAAGAGGATATAACACCTTATTCAAGACCACAATACAAGAGGATATAACACCTTATTGAAGACCACAATACAAGAGGATATAACACCTTATTGAAGACCACAATACAAGAGGATATAACACCTTATTGAAGACCAAAATACAAGGGGATATAACACCTTATTGAAGACCACAATACAAGACAGAGTTGAAGGCAAACGTGCAAAAGGAAGACAGCGCTGTAAAAAGGGAGAATAACATCAAGACATGGACAGGAGAGAGTCTGTCAGAGTGGATGATCAAGGCGAGAGATAGACAGGAGAGAGTCTATCAGAGTGGACGATCAAGGCGAGAGATAGACAGGAGAGAGTCTGTCAGAGTGGACGATCAAGGCGAGAGATAGACAGGAGAGAGTCTGTCAGAGTGGATGATCAAGGCGAGAGATAGACAGGAGAGAGTCTGTCAGAGTGGACGATCAAGGCGAGAGATAGACAGGAGAGAGTCTGTCAGAGTGGACGATCAAGGCGAGAGATAGACAGGAGAGAGTCTGTCAGAGTGGACGATCATGGCGAGAGATAGACAGGAGAGAGTCTGTCAGAGTGGACGATCAAGGCGAGAGATAGACAGGAGAGAGTCTGTCAGAGTGGACGATCAAGGCGAGAGATAGACAGGAGAGCATATTCAACCAATCAATACTTTTTAGCTCCCCAAGGAGCATACGCCTTCAACAAACACGTGCCTCCTGTCACGTGCCATCAGCTCTATCAGAGTGGACGATCAAGGCGAGAGATAGAAGACGTTGGAGATCCACTGAAGTTGACCTTGGATGTGGAGATGGCACTTGATGATCATATGATAATAAACATCTTCTTCTTTCTGGATCCTTAGCCCGTAACTGAAAAAAGCAGTCAGTGGCCATCACGCCTTGTGGCGTCTTGTAGGGTAGCAACAAACTGTCCCCACTTTGCTCGGTCGGTGGCCATCCTTCATGCCGTTTCCCAACTCTTGTCCAGGCTTTGCATCTCAGCCTCCATTGTTCTCTGTCAGGTTGTCTTTCATTGCATTGGGAAAAATCTGGAGAACAAGAGAAATCAAGTCCAACACAAAAATCAGACTCTTCAACTCAAATGTCAAGTCAGTCCTATTGTATGGCTCTGTCAAGTCAGTCCTATTGTATGGCTCTGTCAAGTCAGTCCTATTGTATGGCTCTGAAACATGGAGAACTACAAAAACAACAACTAAAAAGCTACCGACTTTGATAAACGGGTGCTTGCGTAGAATCTTCTTTCTTCTTTGATCCTTAGCCGCCGACCGTCAAAGCAGTCAGTGGCCATCACGCCTAGTGGCGTCTTGTAGGGCAACAACAAATTGATCCCACCTTGCTCGATCGGTGGACATCCTTCGTACAGTGTCCCAACTCTGGTTCATTCTTTGCATCTCAGCCTCCACAGTCCTCCGCCAGGTTGTTTTTGGTCGGCCTTTCTTTCATTTTCCTTCAGGGGTCCAAAGCATAGCTATTCTTGTGATGGCATCGGGGTCTCTTCTGAGGACATGGCCAACCCAGCTCCAGCGTCTGCCAGCTATGATGGTGTGCATGTCCTCTTGCTTGCTCCGAGTAAGCAGATCTTGGTTGGTGATGGTATTCGGTCAAAAGATTCAGTGAATTTTATTAGGCATGTTGTGTGAAAAGATGACAATTTTGACATTTCCTTCTCTGTAACTCTCCAGCATTCCGCACCATAAAGAAGCACAGAAAGCACACAGCTCTGATATAATCTTAATTTTGTGCTTGTGCTGTATTGAGAGGACTTCCAGATGTTGTTTAGGCTAAAAAAAGGCTTATTCATTCTGATGTTGATGTCTTTGCCTGCCCCGCCGTCTGGTGTTACTATGCATCCTAGGTATGTGAAGGTGTCTGTCTGTACCAGTTGCTGATTCCTTACTGATATGGGCTCAGGGTTGCTCACACTGAGCGTCATGACCTCTGACTTCTTTAAATTTATGTTCAAGCCCACCTGCTGGATAAACTTATTAAGTCTATCCGTTTTTTCCTGGATGTGTTGATGTGAATGTGCTAGTAGTGCAATGTCATCTGCATATTCCAGATCTTCCAATGTAGAAAATGTAGCCCATCTTATTCCTCTTGGACTGCCCTCTGTTGTCTCGCGCATCACCCAGTCTATGACTGTTAAAAATAGAGTGGTTGATAAGGGGCACCCCTGTCGTACTTCTGTCTTCACCTCAAAGGTTAGGTTTCTCTGCCCAACACTACACGTAAAGTTGGCATAGAGGCTTTTTATGATTGACACTATGCAGCTTGGAATTCCATAAGCCCTCAGTATTTTCCATAAACTGTCCCTATGTATGCTGTTAAAAGCCTTTTCAAAATCAACGAAATTAATGTACAGCTGTCTTTGCCATTTTGAGCATTCTCTATAATGTTCCTGAGAGTGAATATATGATCTACACATCTTCTGTTCTTTCTAAATCCTGCTTGTTCTTTCCTCAGTTTGTGGTCTACTGCTTTTGAAATTCTCTGTATAATTATCCTGCCTAGTATTTTGCTGGGAACTGAGAGAAGAGTGATTCCTCTCCAATTATTGCAGTCTGCAAGATCTCCCTTCTTGGGCAATTTGACAATTATTCCTTTGTTCCACTCTGATGGTGTTGTCCACGTTTTCCAGACTTGTGCAAATAGTGGTTCTAATAGTTCTGCTGCTAGCTCAGGGTCTGTCTTAAATAGCTCTGCATTTAAGTTATCATGGCCAGCAGCTTTTCCGTTCTTTAACCCTTTGATCGCTGTGATGATTTCTTCTTTTCGTATGTATTGCGTAGAATAGAAGAACTGAAATGGTATGACAAAGTCACAAATGTGGAACTGATGACAAGAACCAGACAAGAGCCAGTGGAACAAGAGCTGAGAAGAAGACGATGGCGATGGATAGGACACACACTGAGGAAACCTGTTGATAGCATTACAAGGCAGTCCTTGTTCTGGAACCCCCAAGGCAAGAGAAGCAGAGGTAGACCAAGAAGCGCATGGAGAAGAGAGCTGGAAACAGAGGTGAAAATGATGAGGAAAACATGGAAAGAACTTGAGAGGATGGCACGGGACAGGAAGACTTGGCATGTGTTTGTTGAAGGCCTATGCTCCTCGAGGAGCTAAAGGGTATTGATTGACTGAGGTTGTCTGTGGTCTGCCTCTCTTTCGCCGTCCTTCTGCTGTCCATATCATAGCAGTTTAATGTAAACATGATCCGTGTGTTGTTCCTGGGGGCCTCTGTTGAGACAAAGAAAGAATAGTATTACTGCCCCCTAAAGCATGTCGTACAAGCCACTAATAAGAGTGTGAACGTGACGCTAGCAAACTCATCATATAAAACACATTGCTACGAAAACTACCGCTTCATGAACGCTTGGTGCAGGTTTCCTGCAAGGAGACCTGGTGCAGTAGTTGGCACAATGCCCAGAAGTTTTGTATCAGAGGAGCCCGAGTTATGTACACTTTTATACTGCATCGAACCAATATTATTGTATGGAAGTTAGTCATGGACAATGAGCAAATATCATTGCAGGCAACATAGATGTGGTTTGTTACAAGGATGTTAAGAATCCCACGGGCAGCTAAGATCGACTAAGGAAGAATGCTTGACAAGTGCTAATGAACATAGAAATGTACAACACATATTCAACCAATCAATGACAAGTGCTAATGAACATAGAAATGTACAACATATATTCAACCAATCAATGACAAGTGCTAATGAACATAGAAATGTACAACACATATTCAACCAATCAATACCTTTTTAGCTCCCCAAGGAGCATATGCCTTCAACAAACACGTGCCTCCTGTCACGTGCCATCAGCTCAAGCTCTATCCACGTTTTCCTCACCATTTTCGGGGGCCGGAGTGGCTAAGAGGTATCTCGTCCGCCTCAAATTCTAGAGGTACCAAGTTCGATTCCCAGTTGAAGGAATATAATTTATGGAAATGTTTTTCAGAACCAGTGGTCCTAATGATGTCATACCCCCCCCCCCCCCTTTCCCCCTCCCCTTCCCCAGGTATCCTAGGTAGTGAGATCGGATGCCTAGCCTTCTTGGATAAGGGCGAAAAAAAATAGGAGGTCCTGTGTGCAAGTTGCGAACGTTAAAAATCCCACGGCAGTTGGAAATCGTAAAGAGTAGGCCACTCGGGCCGCTGCCCTGGACAAATTTAAAAATTAGATACCCACACAAAAATATTTATAGAATATGTGATTCATATATACACGTATTGGGATTCTCACCGGTGCTACGGAGTTCGTGCATTGTGCTGAGATCCTCCTTGTGTGATCTAAGGGAGGAGATCGGAGCACAGATAACAGTAACCTTGGTAACTATAGACCAATTTCTCTGATATCATCGCTATCTAAACCACTGGAAAAGCACATACATAAAACAAAACAACAGTACCTATTTAGCAGCGACTTGCTAACTGACAGTCAGTCGGGGTTTAGACAAAAGCATTCATGCCACACAGAGAGGATAGACAACTTGCACCTAAACAGCAATAATAATAACACAATCTTTGTAGACTTTAGGAAAGTTGTCCGTTTGCTAAGAAGATAGTCCTTCAAACCAAACCAATCCTCACCATTTTCACTTCTGCCTCCAGTGTTATTTGGTCTACCTCTGCTTCTCTTTTCATGGCGATTCCAGAACAAGGACTGCCCTTGTAATGCTATCAATAGATTTCTTCAGTGAGTGTCCTATCCATCGCCAGCGTCTTCTTCTCAACAATACATACTAAGAGAAAACAATTCACCTTGACTAATGGGAAGAGGGCTACCGTCTGCATGAAAACACCATGACCACGGGGAAAAAAAGAGGGAACACATGCAGAAGAAGACAGAGAAGGATAGTCTGACGCTATGACTTAGAAACAGGTCAATAACAGAACTGACCATCATTATCATCATCATTATAATAATCATTATCATCAATATCACCAGCACCACCAGTACCATCATCATCATCTTCCTTTGCGCAACTTAAGAGCATGCAGCAACCACTACAGCTGGCCATGAAGCCTGCACCAACCAAGCCGTCACGTACTCGTCCAGTGGTGGTTTCTATGGCAATTTCATCTACATGATCAGGTTGTCAACCCGTGCAGAACCTCACATTAGTCACCTTGTACAATATGCCTTAGGGCATAGTTGTTCTATTCTTTCTGTGCCTCTTCAGAGACCCACAGGAACTGTATGGGGCCTGATGAACTGATGGATTACACAAACTAGATCTATGAAGGTACATGATCGCCTACGCTTCGAGGCACACATCTACCTTGAACTCAGCTAGAAATTCAATTACAGAATAATCTTCTCACCGTTATGACAACAAATAAATATTATTCCTCTATGCATTGCAACATTCTGTAATGGACTTAAATGAATTTGCTATTTCTGAAGTCCTATTTCACATTTCAGCGGCCTACAATCTTGCAGAAATAACGCTTTTATGTCGTTGGCCTACTTAATATCCAGAAGCCCAACTGGCATCCGGTCTTTACCTAATGTCTATCGTGTCGATTCCGTAACGCTTACGGGCGACTACTACCAGATAAATGGCGATTATAAAAATAATAAGACGGAGATACCGAATCGCTTATACATATTCTCCAGCGACTTTAGAAGCATTATAACCCCGTGTGATCGCGCCAGAGCAGCACATGAAGTATTACTCTCAACGTTTTTGGCAGTCATTTCGGCTAACGATACAATCGGCTATCGGAAGATTAGCGAGTTAGGTAAATGTCCATGCAAAATTTAACGTGGAGATAATGCCGC